>JAVHJQ010005903.1:890-18728 GCA_031306095.1 Pyricularia sp. CD86 | reverse complement strand
GGGAGCAGCACCGTCGTTATGCTGCGGTCAGACCAACAAACCCGTTTGCTTTTTTTAGATATTTGCTATTCAAAAATATACATACATATCAGGTTTCGCCAATACTATCATACCTTTGGGATCTCTACCGGGGTCTTGCATAGATTAAGATGGTGAGCTTCCCGAAAAAGGCGTTCTTATCACACAACCACCTTTAATAGACAAGCAATCACTTTCAAGTCCGACCCAGTATTATTATAAACGAAGACTTTAAAATATGCCTTGGTACCTACCTACTTACCTACCCACTTACCTACCTAAATATATACATGTTGTTTATTCAGATTTACCCATTGTACGGGTAATTAATACACTGTGCGGATGCGGGCTGTGCACAGCAAATGTGACTGCTTTCTTTTTCCTTTCCTACCAGCTTTGGACATCACACTGGTTTTTTAGACACGCCATGACAATCATTTCAACATCTTGTGCAATCTTGGAGAAAAAAACGTTTGCAGTCCGGCAAACGAGCGATTTAAGTAGTGTTTTTCTGCATTCATTTATTCTGACATCTCCTGTCTCTTGATCTACACCAACGCCGATGCCTTGGGCTTTCCCTCACATTGGCCGCCTCGTCCGGAAGTAACCGAGAGAAAGCCAAGCTGGCAACCTAGATACTTGAGGTAGTCATCTGGATTTTTCCCTTGCATACGACTGAGGTGACACCAAACTGATTGCGCTATTTCCCGGTTCGTGAAAGCCTCACAATGTACCTGCATGGCAGCTAACTACCTTACCTAGCTACAATTTTTAGGACTCACTTCACCTTTTCCTCGGCCCGCTGACCTTGAATCTTATTTTTCACGTCATTTATGGGACAAATTGCCGTTTACAACTGCTTTAAAGCAAGTCTTTCCGATACTAACTGATAAGAAACTGAAGTCACCCCATCACAACTCCGCCGCAACTGAGACACATTCAGTGACACACAAAATGGACCATCGAGCCCCTGAGAACGGTGAGCGGGGACTTCAAATTCCCGACTCCTTGCTCCTCACAAACTGTTCAGTAAGTACTTACAAACAACCTTGAAAAGCGAGTTGAATCATCATTTGGGCTAATCTCGGTCGCAATAGTTGGTGAAGAAACACTCTTTGCCCGAAAACCCGTCTTTCTCCCCCAAGTTCAATTACCACAAGCGATCTTCGACAACTTGGTCTTTCAGCAGCGCACAGGCTTCAACTGACGGAGATGACAATGATGACGACGCTGTGTCTTCAGATAGTTTCAATACTGCTGAATTCGACAATCGGCAGCGCGATGCTAGAAAGCTGGATATGGTGCACTATTCCATTCTGGAAGGCACCTATCTCACCAGCCTAGAGTTGGCAATGTCCAGGCTACCCCTGAAAGACTACCGCCGGAAACTCCTGGTGTGCAATTCTCAGACTGAGAACAAGGATACTAAAAGCAAAGTCGCTGAGGCTGTCAAATCACCATCAGCCCCTGAGGAAAGTCTTTTGGCTACCTCGACAAACCTTCCCCACGATTACCAGCTCAACTTGGCATGCCGCTCCAAGGACAGTAGAAGAATTACTTGCCAGAGTCAAGTTAGCAAGCATAAGGACCAGGCAGACATCGGCTTTGACGTAGCACATGTGCAAGACGCGATTGACGCATCTGCCATGCGTGATGCAGGCACTATCACCGCTGAGCAACCATCATCTGAGCTCGCTGGGCACGACAAGCATACTGTGGATGATAAGGAAGAGGCTAAAAGTCACACAGAATCAGCCCCTATCCTGGAGGCAAAGTCAGACTGCATAGTCCGGATCAATGAGTATTTTGAGATCCGAAACACCTCTTTGGGTGGCTCTGGTTCGTTCTCGCGGAAAGAGCTCAAGCGTGGCGACGTCATCCTCCGCGAGCACTTCATCATCCGAACGAATAGCTACACCATGGAGGCGCAATTTGAGAGCCTCGATCTCGTCGGCCGTCGGGCCTATCTCTGCCTTCACCCTCACTGGCCCCTGAATCAGGAGAACCTAGACGTCATGAATGCCATTTGTCACACAAACGCGTAAGCTTCCCTTTTTTTGTTGTTTTAAATCTATTGGCCTTTGGCCAGGCACCTATATGCTAATAGACCGGACTCGAACGATCGCATGTTGCTTTCCCAGTTTCAACATTGGAGGGGGCACCGCAGTCTTTCCCATAGCGGCTAGGTTCAACCACAAGTGCTCGTCGATGAGCAACATCGACTTTGACTACGACCGCCGCGCCGGCCTAATGGTGTTCACTGTCAAGGCAGAGGAGATTGCGGCTGGCGAGGAGCTGACACTGTCGTATGGCGGCAACCCGAGGTCTCTACACGAGCGCTATGGATTCTTTTGCCAATGCGGCGGCTGTGAAGGATGGAGCCAGGAGCAGGCCGACGAGCTGCAGAAGCTCAACTGGGGTTGATGAGGCGACGAATGAAGCAGTCTACCGAAGGGCACTTTTTGATCTCTTGAGTTGCCTTGCCCTTTCCAAACTCGTGTCATGTCTCCAGGTTTCTGTGCATTGCATCGTTTTTTTTTCTTTTGCTACACATATCGGCTTTTTGAATGGGCCTGTCTTGACTGGCTTGGCCTCACAAAAGTACCTTCCTCTGCATTTTACCATTCACCTTGGGCGTTGTTATTTCACCAGCATGAGCATCTGCACGGGAATGAGAGAGGCTGGATTGCTTTCGCTGCCTTACTCCTTGGTGACATGTGTGTGTTTGGGTGTCAAGGCGCGGGATCAGGCCAAAAAAGCCTGCATTTGGATGGTGTTGGTGACGAGATTTAGGCGGATGAATGGATGGATAGAAGAGACTGGGGAACAATTGATAATGACTGATTCTTGAGACTACCGATCTTAAGCTTGCTTTGAAATAGACGGAATGAAATCTTTCACAGCTCATAGACAAACATTCTGGTGTAATGTCATTGAAAGATTTGGCGCTACGCTTGTTGTTATCTTAAGAGTTGTTTTTGCATAGCTACCCATTGATCCGTCTAAAATAACATACAAATCTCTGACTAGAGACGAAATTAGGTGTTGATTTAGGATAATTGATGGTATAAATGGAGGCATACTAGGTGGAGGTCTAGGCGGTGGATGTTTAAAAAAACAGCAGCCACACGTGCTCCGGTTCGACTGCACAAACTTGTAGTAGTTTTAGTTCCTTGAATCGTAGCGCCTCTCCTCGTAACCGGTCACATATGAAAATCGGACCATCAGGTACTAAAAATGTCTTTGTATATATGCAGCTCACCGAACAGTACTAACTACCAGGCATGCGTAGTATAATATAAGCCCAGGAGTCATCCCCAAATCTTCCAGACACTAAAGGAATAAAAAAAAGGCGTGCAAGGTTATGGGTATATGGTGCGCAAGCCATTGAACTTTTCATCGTCATTTTCATGGTTGCCTCCCCTAGAGAAAGAAAAGTAACGGACACAAAGGCCCCTTTTTAAACAGCGTACAAGAAGGAAGAGCAATGCAGTAAGCTAATATGCTACTAGTACTGAGAAATCGAATTGGTATATTGCGTACACTTTGGCAAACTGTATCGGTGGTCGTACGGGTCAGGTAGGCGGACCACAGCTGGTAAGTCCGCTTCAATTATTGTTAGTGATTAGGTTTCGAGCGCCTGAACGCCGCCGAATGAGTAGCCAAAGTCGACCAGGTTATCGAGCATCCAGTGTTGGGGATCAAAAAAGTCATAGGCTGTTGCGTTTGCATCATAACCGCCCAGAGTAGTCATAAGGGATGCGCTACTCTGGGCGCCTCCATTGTTGCTGTTTCCAGAGAGCCCAGATGCGCCCAATGGTGTCAAACCACCATTGTTGACGGGTGCTGGCGCTGGCGCTGGCTCAATCAAGCTAGCTGTAAGTCCATGGGAGGGTGGCATCAAAGTGGTGTCCAAATGGGTCGAAGATGCCGAAGATTCGTTCGCCGAGTCCGGGTTCGTAGGATTCTTGAGGGCTAGGGAACACTGTCAGCCTTCGTATTAATCATTTTGCACGTGCAAACGAGAAGGCAGAGAGAAGGTCAATCCATCCATGGGTCACAAAAAGAGAGCTCAAAAATACTCACCATCCAAAGAACCACGTCCCCTGGCTTCGTAATCCTCCCTCCATGCCCAGATCGAGTCAAAAACAAGGCTCATGCTATGTCTGCACCGAACCTTGAGTTGTAAGCTGTCATCAATCATGCCACTCTCCATATAAGTAGGGTCTACCCGAGCACCATTCCACATCTGTACCATCAGCTCAGCTAGCCTCCAGCTGAGATCGTTCCTGTTGACGCTTGTAGCTCGAATGGCCTGTGAGGTGCGATGGAAAAGAAGCCGGCCGCGCTCAAACTCTATGATCTTTGCAAAGAAAGACCGCATCAGCTTGAGAAGTACAAAACCAGTGGCAACAAGCATCTGCTGAATGTAGTTCGTCGCGTATTTCAAAGTATCATTTCCGCCTTGCTCCTGGGGGTTTGTGTCGTAGTCACCCTCCAGAACTGCATCTAAGAAACTGGTGGTCGCACGGAAGAGCTCTTTCAAATCATCGACATAGGTTGGAGTTTTGCTGGAATCGAAAAAGGCCGCGAGGCGCAGGTGGAGACCTGCCGCCTTTAAGTGCAAGTTGACGACCGGGCTCAGGTCTCGCGACAAAATGTTGGCATTGAGTTCGCTGTACTCGCGACGGAAGACGCGCATTAAGATTGCACGGTGCTCATCTCCAGCGACGCCTCGAGGATCACTGGCATTGCTGTACATCTCCTTGGAAACCTTGTCGCAGAAGCGCTCGATCTGCAGTCTGGCTTCTAGCTCGGCAGATAACTGGAATGGGCCATTATCACCAGGACGGACAGCAAGGGTCCAGTCGTATAGTGTTGAGGCGGGCTGACCGTAACCAGTGCCTATTGTCTGTGCCACAATGTTGCAAACAGCCCAGGTGGTGACACGGTCGTGGAGTTGCTCCTTGTTTAGCTCTATCTGAACTCTGGAGAAGTCGTTGATGTGCATTGGTCGATGCAGTCCTATTCCTGTTGCAATCTTCATCATGACGCCGCAGAGTATATGTGTTGGGTCCGCAGAGCTGGTGCTTGTGGGCAATGGCCATGTGCAAAGAATACAGAGCGCTTTGACAATACAGTAGTTGCCCGGCACCTCACCTATGGTCGACCAAAGTAATTGGGTCAACGGGCGTGAGATGTTTCCTAGCAGCGTAGGATCTGCAGGATATCGTCTGGAGGCTACAGCCACAATGACCCAGTAGAGCAGGGTATGTTGTTGGTAGTAAGCCTCTGGCGTCATTTGTGGGTTGAGAAACGGGAGTGTGGGATGGTAGTGGCGGAAGAAGATATCGAAAAGCTGGGCTTCCGCATCCTCGGTGAGTTGGACCTCGTCAAGACTGCGAACGATTCTAGGTATCGTGTAGCCCCTTTTCAGGTGCAGCAGAGACGATACGGCTTCCTCGGAGCCCATCAAGGAGGGGTTGCGCGTATGCGAATAGACATTGTTCACGATGGGTGACTGGAGTTGCGAGTGCATGCTGTCGTCCTCGTCGATGAAGCCGGCAGTTCGCGCTCGTTGTACGGCGCGCCGCAGCATATCAATCTCCTTCTCCATCTCGGCGTGCTTGCTGCGCTTACCGACGCGCTTGAAGTTGGATTCAATCTTGCACTCGAGCTTGAGCCTCCCACAACGCGTGCATCCCTGAAACGGGTCTTGTACGACATCGCAACGCAGCTACAATGAGACATTGAACAGTCAGCTCAGACAGTCATCGACTATAATCCAATGATATGTAGTGCAGCACACTAGGCATTCCAGACCTTTTGTTGCCGGCACTCATTGCATGCCCGTTTCACGCCCGGTTGGCGTTTCTTCTCGTGGTGATCGCCATGATCATCGTCAAGCCCTGGGCTGCCGGGGCTGCTGTCTATGGTGCTGGCCAGGCCGCCGACGCTGCGCTTTCTCTTGGGACCGCCGTTGGCACCGACGTGACTCCGTGCACTGACGGGGCTTGTCGGGCTCAGCGACGCTGCGGCGCCGTGATCCATGCGTGCGGCTTCTGCAGCGGCTGCTCACGGACGCGCCCTGGGCGGAATTAAGGGTCCGCCGGTCCAATGTCGAGTTGTGGGCGAGGAGGGGTGTCGCCGAGTCGGCCGCTGACCGGATTTAAACTTTTTTAATTTTCGTTTTTTTTTTTATTTGTTTTGTTTCAATCCGACTCTTTTTTTATGATCGCCTTTTGCCGGCGCCTGCGCAGCGCAGAACTTTTGGCGAGTCACAAGAATTGTCAATCGACAAGGCTGTCGTCGCAAGTGCGTATGCGGCTGGCAACGGTCGCTTTCTGGGCGTTCCGGTGTCGCGCCTCGTGCGGTTTGATAGTCGTTTGTCACACAATCAGAGTTGAATCAATTCGAAGTCGAGCAATTCCGACTCCGGAGGGGCGGGGAAGTTTGCACCCCCAAACTGGAGAGGCAATGTCTGCCAACCGCAAAATGATGACTCTAAACTCCTCACACCCACTTGACTTGACTCAGGGGCGGGGTACAGACCCATGGCATTGCAGCTGGAGAGCTTTGATTGGTTTGTAGTGTATGCCTCTGGAGAATCCAGGCTTAGCCGTATCCACTTGGTGGGCATAGTCACGTGAATCTCTTCTCTCTGTTTGCTAGCTGCTGATTGAGGAAATTCGTTACTTCGGTACGCGGTTCGGTACCGCCGAGGACTCGGTGCTATTTCCGAGCAATCTTCAACATTTGGGATACCACAGGGCAATGATTTTCTTCTTTTGGCGAACATGACTTCATCTAATGCGACCGCAACCACCGCCCAGGTTACGCAAAAAAATGATCAAACTCGCTATCAGAAGAGGCCATTGAAGCCACCCCGGAATAATCCAATGGCTCTCAGTTGTACCGTTCCGACATGCAGAAAAGGCGAAGTGTCGTTCGCACCCTCCACAGTAGAACCACGGTACCCAAGCCCTCACCAAAGCGACTTTACGTCAACCACCATTTCTCAGCCATTCATCAACCCTGCGACCAGCTTATCCATGGATCGCAGCGGCGGCAGTGAAGAGGATTGAGCTGATTGAATGCTCAACACCCAAGTATCAGCGGGTCAGCGTGTCGCGGGAATAGTGCCGACGTCGGAGCCATTATGACTGGTTGGAATTGCTTTTTTGCCTCCTGCTCTTCACATACCTGCATCGCTAGCCGCTCAATATTCGACGTGCAGTTGGTGTATGTAACATCGACCATGCATATCCTTAGGCATCGTTCTCGTCCTCTTCGGACTTGACCGGCGTATCCACCATCAGCCCGAGGAGACTCATGCCTACTTCCGCCGCAGCCAGGACCGTAGTCTCGCCCACATTGTCATAGACCGGGGCAACCTCGACGACGTCGGCTCCAACAACGGACAGCCCGGTGAGGCCGTCCAGGATACTGAGCAGCTCTCGTGTGGACCAGCCTCCTGGCTCGGCAGTGCCCGTTGCCGGTGCAAAGGCAGGATCAAGGACATCAATGTCTGCCATGCGGAAGCCGAATTAGAATTATCTGGGATGCACATCTGGCTCTGTTTGCGTGGGATGGGTTCTGGATGGCCCTGGTCGCAGGGGCTGTAACTTACCAATACTGATATACACCTTGGAGTCACCTACCCTCTCCTTGATGCGGGAAATCAGGCCTGCAACGCCAAGTTTGTCCAGATCTCGAGCAGTTATGATGGTAAAGCCGCATCTCAGGTCGTTTCTCAAGTCTCCTTTTCGCCGAATGAGAGGTGCGCGAATGCCAGCATGGATGGAGGTGTTCTTGATAAGCCCTTCCTCATGTGCTATGTGCAAGAATGTTCCATGGTTCAAACCGCTATGCTGCGTGTCAGATATCAAGACCCATATACATGTGTGCCCCGAGCTGTCGCAAAATGCACGTGTCTTTGTAGTGCAGAAGGGGAAGAATGAGGTATATACTCACGCATACTCAGATATTCCACCGCCTTTTTCGATAATCAGGGTTAGCGATAGGCGTGTTTTCATGATTCAAGCTGCGGAGGATACATACCAAGAACGGCAGGGTCCCAGGTGTCTGTATATTGATCAGCGTTGCTCGGGTCTTACTTGGCTCACCCATCTTCTTACCAATGTGGGAATCCATGTGAATTACAGAGACTTGTCCAAAATGTTGATATGTTGACCGTAAGGCAGAGAGTGTGGTAGTGTGGTCGCCGCCCAGTGTTAGGATCCTTGGTGTCTTCGATACAGAAGTGTTGGCCGCAATCCTTCCCGAAACGACCTAGGTAACATGTGACATGTCAGAGGGATACCGTCAGCTGGGCTTAGATCAACTTTGAAGGATGGAGAGGCTACAATTACCCGGTGAGCCTTGTCGAGTTGCTTCAATGCATAGTTGTTATCCAACCATGTGAGCGTGACGTCCCTGCAGTCGACGATAGAAGCCCCGGATTCAAACAGATTCTTGCCTGCCGATAATAGTGTTAGCAACATTCGGGTTCCTCTAAGAGGTGGTTGGACTATACTACACCCAGTATCAAGCTCTACCTGTATATATGCTCCACAACTGCTCAGCGAAAATCCTCTGGCTGCCCGTCCGTATACCTTGAGGTCCATAGCGCGTCCCAGGCCTCCCGGTAGTGCTCTTAAAAGACGCGTTCGCGTTAACATCTCACTCCCAGGCCTCCATGTTCTATAAACACAAAGGTATGCGCGGTATCGATCAATCAGGCCCTATTAAACCTACCGTATCAAACGGCGCTCCCATCACAGCGATGTCATAGCCGTTGCCCTCAATTGCTGCCTGCTCGTCCGAGAAGCAATTGACATATGGCAGATTCCCAAAAGTCTTCAGCCCATTGAACTGGCTGCCCGTTATTATGTCGATATCATCGCCGTGCCAAACATGTGGCCCGTCATGGTCTCTGCCGCCGCCGCCGTCGCCAAGGGGAATCTGCGGTCCGCGTGGAAATTCCCATGCTGCTAATGCCGGGCTGAGCCATACTAGAGTCCAAACAGCAGATTTCATGGCGGCGTCGAGACGGGTTTATTGGCTAAATTCTTAACCTCAGAAGGATGGTGTGAGTAGCTTTTTGTTTCTTAATCTTACAAACAAAAGCTGGTGTTGCACGGTAATTTCCAAATCAAACTTAAACATACATGCAGCAGTTTACATCATTCGAGATACCCCTCCCCGCTTCGGATTACCAAGACCAGCCCACAGCTGAGCTTGGCGGCTAACTTACCGGCCTGACTTCTATGAACAAACTTAGAAGAAATATCGATAAACGTTTTTTTAGGATTGAAATGCCAACTGTGGAAGTGAAGTGTAATAAAACAAGCTAAAAAAATACTGGGGAAAGGAAAGAAAGCCTGGTCTGCGCCACGCCGGCCTGCCTCGCGGCCATTTTCAAGACCTGCCAAGGCAATTTTATCATGTCACAATACACCAACCGCATCCAAATAATCATGATGGTGGAAGCAGAGATACATTAGGTCCGAAAAACGCTAATGTCTTTTTTTTTCTTTCTGCCTATGACTATGAAAATCGCCATACACGAATGTTATGAGTGATCTTTCACGACTGTCAAATCTTCTGCAAGTGTCTCTTAGTATGAATGAGTAAATGACCCCCACGTCCCATGTGACTCCCTTATTTTTTCCCTCTTGGGTTGACTGACAATCTGGTACATTCCTGTCACCAAACATGCCATCTGCAGATGCACTTCTCCCCAGGGAGGCTCAGCCATCGTTGGCCCCTCTTCCTAGTGGTGACTCGGGGATGGCATCGACACTTGACGTGCTTGTTCACATACGGAGCTCCGATGATATCCTGCAATTGGGCCATAAACGAAAATCCTAGGTCTGGAGGTTAGTTTTGTCCGTAAATGGTATTGGGCTCCAAGGTGCATGCCCAGGTCGCTAGGATGCGCCAAGTAGTTTAATAATTTGACCGCCTTCATCTCATATTTTCCTCCATCTACAGCATAGCAGGGTTGGCCCTAGCTCCCTGTGATAGAAGCTGGAAGCCATGCCATATTGCTACACAACCATCTGTACTACTGCCTAGGGGAAAATGTCAGAACTACGTAGACTAGTATAGAGCTTAGCCGTCGTTGCCGGAAGAGATATGCATGTATTGTTTCGGTACTACATCCGTTCCCAAAACCCTGGTCCCCATTCCTCAATCTCCTTAGAAGGGCAGACTCATATCTTGACCTCTAGTGACTTTCAAGCAAAGCTTGTCATGTTTAATCCAAGAACCAAAGAAACTAATTATGAGGCGGTCAATCTTGGTGCCTAGCAGTCATTTTTAGGAACCGCCCAATAAAGATAAACATAGACGGAAGCGTTGAATTATTCGCTGATTACTCCCCCAAGTCAGACCTGCCATATGGGATTAACGCCCACCCAGTTCTTACCAGCTTCGATACCTATAGAGCACAGCCTAGACTAGGCTCAGAGCCTAAAACTTGATAGTGTCTTGTGGGGTAAAGACTGTACCCGAATGCCACCTTCAATCAACGCCTGTATTTGAAACTTCTCCTCCTGCTCCAAACCTACGAATCAATTTTGAGAACCAAATAGTCTCTCTACCCGTACGACCCCACGCCAAGCTGAAAATAGCAAAATCCTGAAAAAGTGACGAGGAAGAGCCAGTGTTTGGCCCGGCGTGTGACTGTACCACTTCCGCGGGAATTAGTCTCTGTCCAAGACCAGGGTATGCGGTACAGAATGCCCATATTGTGATTTTCTGGGTCGGAGGGGGGAAAAAAGGGGTGCACTTGAGTCAACAATGGTTCCAAGTATGCCTTGAGGCCTACCCACCTGGATTGCTTGATTCTCCTCACGGTCTTGCCCCCCTCGTTCCTTTTCAGCGGTTAACCCACTGATGATTCTCACGAGACGGCCAGTCAATATCACGACTGGGCCGCATGAGTGTGCCTGCCACTGGGATTCGAGAGGCCGTACTACTGTGGAGACAGGTACACTGCTGCTTTTCATTCTCACGGCCAAAGAGTTTGGGTTAGGGGCCCTTATCAAGTATTCATTTCTACCAATTCGCAGTGGAAATTGCCTCGTGCAGTTCGCATCCTCAAAGGTGACATTGTAGTTGCGAAATTCGAGCGATTAACATACAACGCATGTACCAAAAGTTTTTGAGTACTTGAGCATAGGTGGTTGGTAGGCAATTAAGTACCCACAGGGAAGTAGGCACCGTAACCAAGGTAGCCAAGCACGTAGTAAGTATATACAGAGAGGTAGATGAGTAACCAGTTACCTAGGCGAGTACGTTTCCACGCAGTCTTTTGGGCGTAGCCTACCTAGTCATGTTTCCCGCCCGAGACCATTAGCAAACAGCCAAATGCTGTGTACCGTACAGTTTTTGACCTTCCGCAACTGGCCTAGAATGACCGAGCGTTTGCGAGTGGGCTTGCTCGGGGCATTTCCTCCACTGATGATACCTCTGGACGACCAGTATGGAGTAGTCTCGTGTCAGTTCTAGAAAAGTCTAACTCGAACCAGCCTCCATTGCTCCGTGACGGCAAAAGAGGCATTTTCTTCAGCCTAAGACTGGTGGTGATGGAGTACTGATTCTTCCGATCGACGCATAGACCCAAGGGACATGGTCATCGTCCTTTTCGCGATCGGCATCAGAATGAACAAAAGTCTTACAGTTTCTGCTACTGTCAATCTGGTCACATTTCCCCGAATAAAACTTGGGGTGTGCATCAGAGATCAACAGTTCCCAGCGCAGTCCTACTCAAGCTTCACACAGGGTCTGGACGGCAAATGACATCCTAGGCGATGCAGGGGAAGTAAATCGTCACAAATGCACAAGCGGAGTCAAGCCGCCGAAGAGAGGGGAGGAGATTTCTACCTTGCCCGTTTCCTAGTTTCTCGGTTCAGTCTCCGGCACTGTTGCAGCAGTTTTAATGACGGCAAAGTCCGGAAACCCCCCTGTGCAAAAGTCTCCTATGAGATGAAGGACAGCAAGAGATGGCGAGGGGCTTGCGAAGAATTTGGATATGCAGGGACGGGAAGTCACTGTTACAGCTTAGTTTAGACGAGATGACATGATTGTGCCGCAAACAACACTAAAGTGTTTGGTGTATCGGAACAGCTTGGGGGGCGTTGTACCAGGCGCCCAAGTTGATTGAACAGCTCACAACCAATACTAAGTACTATCTAATCTTTGTTCTAGTTCTGGAAAATACTTGGGGGTTACGGTCTGCTCAGGGGCCTGCTGGGAAACACAAGACTTTGGGAAGAGGGGGTTAGAAAGTGAAAGACCAATCCATTGAGAAATAAGCCATTCCCAACAAGATGGAGGCCGTATTTCGCTTGTCCCTTCCCTTTCGAGCACCCTTTTGTCCGGGGTATGATAAAAGACTTTTTTCCTAAATGTGAACAACACAAGGGTACTGGACAGAGCCGATGGCGAACTTGGCAGAGTTGGTCAGACACAGGGAAGACAAGGGACTAGCATGGTAGATGCAGGTACAAAGACAAGGTAACTAACTACGACTACGGGAGCCCGAAAGTTTACAGGCTGGCAGCTTAATGCCTCGCGCAGACTGGGCTCAGTTAACCACATTTCTGGATCCTGACCACGTCAGCGTGGCCTCGACATAGACCGTGTTCAGTGATATTGAAAAAGCTCGAAACCAAAGGTACCTCCCCAATCACATCACTTACTGTAAGCGGAGTTCAAAGAAAATTATAGTTATCATAAGACAAACACCACCCCCACGTCTTTTGGCCCTGTCTCCACCATTTATTGGTGTGCATTCTTCTAGAGTCTCGCTCGCGCTTAATGTTGGTGGCCTTCCTGCTGGCCTGTTGTTTCCTAGCACGCCTATTTGACGCGCCTATCAGCGGCTCTGACGTGACATATTAGGAAAGAAGAATGCCAACACAGCGGTGAGGGATAGGCGCAGTATCGTCGAGGGTGGATATGAGCGCGGTACTTTTGACGGATCATATCGAGAAAAAGAAAGAAAAATACACTAATAGCCGCCGTATTCTGTCGCCATTCCCAAAACGAAAGGAGAAACCGGAGATTTCGGCCACACCACCCACATGATATGCACGGGAGCATGGAGGAGACTGAAATGAGTCTCGCTCTATGGCTCATCGTGTTTAATATTACCGCACAGATATTACCTGGGAAGGTGGCTTGACGTGGCAGGCCGAGGATAGTAGGTCTCTCTTCTCTCCAGGAGTACTACCCGTGATTTTGCCGCCGTTAACCCTGGTCGGACCCATACCGGCGAGGTAAGGACATCCATACTGTCGGTAAATGATGGAAATGCGGAATTGACCGTGGATGACCGGGCTCTTTGCATTGCAATCACAGCCCAGGTCGGCTTACTACTGTCAACTCGGCCATACATACACCTGTGCGGTGCTAAAAAAATGCCGGACTGGGTTTCTCTGCCCATCCACATGGAACTAAAGCTGACAGCTGTGCCATTGGTATTTTTTTTCAGCTGGGGGAGTAACCAACTCGAATAGAATGGCTTCAACCCCCACGGCTTCGACAGAATTGTTACTTACTGCCTAGGTATTCTTTTTTCTACTTCTCCCGGAGCCGTCCGCCCGAGATGTCTGCCTATTGATTCGAAGTAGATAGTCATGACAGTATACCGATCATCAGGTGCAAAAAAACAGATCCACCCGGTCGCATTCCATGCGGCCAGCTCAATGTATACCCACCCTGACAGACTGACAAAGTTGACAACTGGGCAGGCAAAGCAGGCTGGATAGCGGGCCGCATGAATCAAGGTGACCAAATCGCCTCATTGCCTGAGTTTATCTGGTAATCAAAACGGTACGCGGCCCCCCCTCGCGGGCGTGGTGACAGCGAATGGTGTTTTTTGAAACTTCGGGTGTGGAGGGGGGAGAGGAGAAACCGTCGGTTGTCCTACCCAAATTGAGCAACTACAGTACGCAGTACGTAGTAATTGTGGATCCGCCCAGGATCGCTCTAGCCAATGTAAGCTAACGGCTCGTCCCGACAGATCGGAACCGGTGGGGCAGAGGCGCGGGCGCTTGTGGCACTGGCGGGCCAATTGGGACAAAGTTTGATGTGGGTGGTTGTGCGCTGGGCGAGCGGGACAGGATGAACCGGCTTGCCCTTCCGAGTTGAAAAGGTCGCTCCCCAGTATGGACTGGGTTCTGACTGACAGGAGATGCCATGTCCTGGTCTCCGTGGCAGTACTGGTGGAGTTTTTCTTTCCTTCGTCGACTGTGATAATGATGAATCAAATTTAATTTGACCGGCATTGCGATTAGGGCCGATTTTTTCTTCATTTTTGCTTTAAATCATTTGTTTTGCATTGCTTGATCGGTTCAAGCCTGTAAAGCCGTATTCAGACTAAAGTGCAGATGAGTGCATGCTGCAGAGAATCAGGGAAAACATCTATTTTGGGAACAGTGCAGCGACATAAACTGTTGTGTATGCTTGCTTGTATTTTTGTTGTTTTTTTCGGTCGTATGTGTGCTCGGAATTCGCTACTGCTGATGATCAGAGGTGCAGATATGTGCATGCTGGAGGCACTGTAGTTTTGCGGTGTTAAGCGAGGCTTGGTTGGGGCTCAGGGCAATGTGGTGGGGGCAAATTGAGATATTTTTCTCTCTCTGCGTGCGTCTCAGTCTCTGCTCATCCGCCAGAGAGCCTCATTGACCACTGTGTGCGACCCGGCAGATTGGGAGACGTGAGCCATCCCAAACACTTCAACCGACTCCTGAGGCAGAGAGGCGGCGCAGATAGGCCGCTGACTGCGACCAAGGGGTTCCATCACAATCATCTGATTGTTTGGAGTGCGAACCCCAAAGGTGGATGGCATGAACTGAATTACAACATTACCTACAATATTGCACTTCAAAATTGGCGAGCGTCCTTTTGCTTGGTGTTCATTAGAATCTTATTTCCGTAGGGCATGGACATAAGGCGGGGCCGCATGCGTCTCTATATTGTACGGTAAGTAGCTGCCGGCCAGATCAGCGACCGATTCCTTGTCCGAAGGGCGCAGAAGCGTTGCATGCTGTGATTGCATGCTGTGATTCTGTCATTTTTTTCGGTACAGTCGTCATTCCATTTCTTACTTGATTCTGAGGTACCTTTAGAAGGTCGCCCTATCTTGTTGGTCGCTTGTTGGGCTAAGAGAGAGGCGCGCGGTTACTGAAAGCCTGGCCGCGAAAGGAGGCTTCAAAAGCGGTCGACCTGGGGAAAACCAGGGAGCTTTGGGCACTCTCGAAGCTCTGCGCCTTCGTAGAATTGTGGGGACAGCTTGAGTCCTATGCTTACTATGGTTTGCCCATAAACGAGAAAGCTCTGCGACCGCTTCCTTGGACAATACTGTTTTAAGCGAGACTAGCAGTGCAAAACAGCTCTTGAACTCCACTCGCAGCGCAACTAAACCTAAGCAAAAGCTCGACAGAGTGTGGAAAGTGGGTTGATCGAACGAAGCTGATTGAGGTACTGGATACATTACAGGTTCAAGGTGAGGACATGGGGGTGTCCCGACAGTCTGGTAAGGTGAAGTGGAGCATGGACCAATGAACATGAAAGACTGCAGTCGGTGACAGGCACCCATGCAATTATTTTCTGGGTTGTGCCCTGTACCTACCTGTGCACCGTTTTCTTCTGCACGTTTTTGTCCTACGGCACGCTTTTGTCGTCTTGCAGTTGAGCAACTTGACTGGCCAGCAAGCGGCCTGGAAATACAATGACGCTTATTATTTATATTATTATCAACTTTTTGATGGAGAAGACGTGTCATGGACTTTTTTTTCGTCATAAGATACCGGTGGTATGCGAAAATTTGGGTTGACGGAAATTTAAATGGGTATGCTTGTGGAACTGCGGCACCCCATTCTCAGCTTCCTCTCAAGCTTGTGTAAGGTAAGGTAGGTACCAAGCTGAAAATTGCAAGTGTGATGTACTAATTTTTATACTCCCGTCACAACCTACCTACCACCTACCTATCCAAAAGGAAATGAACACCTAACAGAACACGGCCCGCCACTTGGATGCCGGACGGTCGGTCCCGAGAGGCACAACTAGCACAATGTGGAGTTTTCTGTGATGATGTGGCACCCGCCCGCCCCAAGGCACACACATATATGTAAAAACCTGACGAATCGAGATGGGAAGCTGTCGATCGACCGACCGAGAGTATATTGTTAATTTTCTTGTGATTGGGTTCAGCCCCCAAATGCACTATTACCAAGGTTTTGTAACTGCATAAATACGACATTGTCGGACGCCCCCGAGAGACGATACGGAGTAAAGTACTGCCTTAGTTGCTTCTCCAGGCAAGTATGTACGAAGTATGTCCTCGCGGGCGCTACCTAGTAACAAGCCGTATCTCGCTACCTAAGCTATAGAAAATTTTACCAGTAGTTAATGGGAAAAAATCAGGTAGAAAGGGGGCAAATTTGAAATCGCTATCGCATGCCTGCTCCAAGCCGTCCAAGACAGATATCTACAGTACTCAAGTGGAGAAGATTCGAACAAACCCCTCATCTAAACGGAACATGCGGCAAATCAAACACTGACATTTCTTGGTCAGGAGAAATTAATATCTTTCGTTTTCCTTTGCACAGTTGTAGGGCTGGTAGATTTTAAATGCATATGTCTTCGTTTTGCAGGGCATGGTTGCGGCGCGCAACGCAAATGATGGGAGCTTAGACTGGATTTACGTTCACAGTCAGAAGTCAAACGCGAGCAGGCTTACTGGAAATTTGCCCGTTTACCGTTTTGCCGTGGGCCTCTATAGTAATGGGACCCTGCTGGGGTCAGGCAATCGTTTTCGTCTTCTTTGAGTGGCTACACTAAGTGGCACCAAAGACATTACCCCACCAAAAGTCCCCAAAGCCATTTTGGTTCCCTCCACTCCACTCCCACCTCGTCAGGGCAACTCGCACTTACTTTCCTTTCTGTCTTCCAATGCGCCACTTCTCGACATGAATTTATTTCTCTTTTCTGTTTTGATTTCGTGTGACAAAGATGCTGCGCTGCAATCTCCTATCAATACAGTAACTTGCCCAGTCTCATCTACACCGGCCCATGTTGTACCAGTAAGATGCTTGTCCCGTTCCCAGCCCCTGGACATTTCTTGATGGAAGGGTGATTCGCCTCGTCCTCTGATGACTGGTCAATCTCGCGCTGCCCGAAGCATCCCTTGAGATACTCGGTACTACCTAACTACCTACCTGGGCAGGTATGTTGTGTTACCTCCAGGTAGGCAGGCCAGATAGGAAGGCTTGGAAGGGCATCTGGGCGCTGTACAAGCTAGGACCCAAGTATTTTATCGGACGATAGCTGCGCGTTTGAGTGATGCGCTCGGGCGGGGCCATTCAACCCTACGGAGCCTCCGAAAACATTAGGCTTCCCTTGTCTTGGCCCAAAGACTCAAACCCCTTGCTCAATACTCTTTTGGGCCTTCCCCGCGCGCGACCAGGCAGAGATGGCATAATTCTAGAGTTGTCAGGTTACGCAAGGAATTCTCGGCCTACATAGGCGTTTGACTGGTAACCCGTCGTCACACATTGACCTCTGCATCAACAGGCTCATCGTGCGATGCGCCAGCAGCTATCACCCGGGTTTGCTTGCTACTTACCTCTCGTTCTCTTTTTGTTTCTGATGCTTCTCGATACAGATGTACAACAATTGAAATTAATTGCCCTGCCAAGGACTGTACAGATATTATTACCTCATTAATGCTTTGCGATTTCCAGTACATGGATTTCTCTCACATCTGTAATTCTTTTTACATGCCCTCCTCCTCGAAACGGTAAC
>JAVHJQ010005884.1:4151-24133 GCA_031306095.1 Pyricularia sp. CD86 | reverse complement strand
GAACTTAACAGAATAGGTAGACAAAAGATCTTCAAACCCCGGCACCATTCATACACCATATCTTCTCCCCTCAAAAAGTATAAGGGGAACATAATCACCGCTTATGAGCAGTCAAAAAGCATACAAGTCAAAAACGTATCCCGGTGCTATACCGAGATAACAAGTACTGAAGGCAACGTGAAAGTTAATGCTCATATCCCTGCTGCGCTAACAGCAACTTCTGGTGATGGTGCTAGAGTCTCCAAAGCCCGTTCAGTCAATGGTGAATCAGGTGCCGAGGTTGCATCCAGGCTCGTCGCAGAGCGTGGCTCGTCCCCACCAGGCGTCGAGGCCTTCAGTGTGTTCCCCATTGGAGGGCGTCCAGCTGCTGCCTTCCGACTCTTGGTATAGTCGCTTAGACTCAGCTTCTTCTTGATTGGACTTGGATTTGCTGCGCTGGCACTGGTGGAGTTTAATGCAGCTGGACTTTGCAACGTAGTGCTCGAGAAAGGTGATTGTACAACAGAGCCAAGGGACCATAGCGGTGCTATGGTGGCCACGTTGGCTGGTGCACAGCTGGGTAATATTGATGGCGGAGGCATTTGAACCCTCAATTCGGGAATCGACGGTTTTCTGCTAGTCGCCACGGTTTCCGGAGCCTCGCTACTGAGACTTGACCCTGATGTTGTTGGCCTGACTGATGTGGGCGAAACAGGTGCGTCAGGCATTGATACGTCAACCGTTGGCTCATCAGCCGACACCTCGCTGGACACGCCGTCAGGAATTTCGGGCACGACGGGAGCGTTGACTGGTTCTGTTGGAGACTCTACGGATACAGTATCGGATGGACCACTCTGGGAATCGATAGATTGCCGCTTCTTCCGTTTCTCATCTTCTTGCCTTGTCCTGTGCCTGTTCTCCAATAGCCTTTTGGACAAAGATATTATGCTTCGCCTTGGCCTAATGGCCGGCGCAGGAGGCTCGCTGTACCACTCTCCTCGAACAGGCTCAGTCTGCACGCTCGCGTTGCAGTAGCGAGGGGGAGATCGGGGTCGGGCGTGGGGCTTGCTTGGCTGAACACCGTGCCTTACGCCCGATGGCTTGCTTGAATTTGATGTGCCAGGGGAGACAGCACCCGTTGGCGAGCCCGATTTGCTTCTTGATGTCCCAGCATCAAAGTATTGAACGCCATTGGACTGTGCATTTGTCGACTTCGTCTTTGGCTTCGAGGTGCTTGTTGCAGATGATGATCCGTCGGAGACACGCTTCTTCTTGCGTGGCGGTTGCGTCTGCTCCATCCTGCGAAACGAGTCTTCCACCATCGCAACCTTCCTTTTGTCCCGATCTGTTGGCTCTGTCAGAATCCCAAGAGTATCGAAGGAACCTTGGCGAGGTGCGGGTGTTGACTGAGCTGGTGTCAAATCTCGACTGGGCGGTTTGCTTCGCGAAGAACCCGATGCAGATGCCGCATCGGCGTCAGCCACATCCTCGAAGTGCCCTTCGCTAGCTGCCCTGCTATTGGTGGCGTGGCCAGTGCTGGTTGGCGAGACGGCATGGGTTTTGCTCTTCCTCGACTTCTTTTTGTTTGTTTTGCCTTGCATTCTGGCGTGATAGCTGCGATGGAAGAGAACGAAGGCGCAGTTACTGCCCAGCTCGCAAGCGCAACCACCATATTCGGACAACATCAGGTGCATCCAGGCAGAGAGCGATCGGTACTCCGTCTCGTCCATTTCTTGCTTTTCGTGAGGCCCGTTGTCGTCGTCACCTAGTCCCAGGAGGTGAAGAAGTCGAGCTTTCTGCGGATTCGGAAACCTGAAGTCCCACGCTATAGTGATTTGCTCGTTGGCTGCTATGGAGCGATCACTGACGAGCCAAAAGTGATACTCCGAACCTCCAGAGAGAAACGTGTCCAGCACTGCGTTGGGCTTGCAACTTCGTCGAACGTAGCGTGCGCGGGAACCCTCTTGCCTTGTGTCGATGTAAAGAGGTAACATCTCGTGGAAGAAAACAAAAGGTAAAGGTGAGCTAAATTCATCCCAGCGATTGTGTTTATCGGCACAATAGTCCTTTTGGAAGCCAATCGAACCGTTCAGCTCAATTAATGGCACATCCTTCGCCACTGCAGTAGGAGTTACCAAATATTGCCAGCGCGCGACGGTATCTCGGCCCAGTGAAAGTTGTTTCACTTCCAGACGTAGTGGCCTCTTCACCGTGTCAATGTTGGAGGGAAGCGTTTGGAAAACATCGCTGAATTCCTGGCCCGTCTCCTGTCGTAGCTTCGCTGGTTCGCGAAGCCAGAGAGACATCGTATTTGAGATGTTCAGGCTAGCGAAAGAGTTTGTCTGAACAGTATCGGCGTCTTTCTGGTTGTGGGAGGCCAGAAATCCAGGGGAATAGTTGTGTATCTCGAAATCTTGAGGTAGCTCGGCTGGTGTGGTAACGGGACTGGGTGGATGGGTATTCGAGGTGGCACGGGTTGAGCCATGGGGAGGGCTGCGCTTGGGGGCCTGAGAACTAACGGAAGGATTTGATTTATGAGATGTTTTAGACTTTTTGGGTGGAGGAGGGTCGTGTGCAGAGGTATGTTTGGTTGGTTCTGTTGGGTTGTGTCCGTTGATTTGAAGGTCGTTCGGTTTGGGTTTCTTCTTGTGGCTTTTGGAGGGTGGCCTCTTTGGTTTCTTGTCGGAGATCGTGTCAAGTACCATCAAGCTATCGAGGCGGGATTTTTGATGTTCAACTGCTTTTTGCCGATCAAGAGGTCGAGGCTTGCAGTCAGCACAGGAGTGCGCAAATCCTTCGCTCAGCGCGTCTTGAACGTTGTCGGGATAGAAGCACTCGATATGCTGCCATGTGTCGCAAGTCTCGCAGAAGATTGTGTTTCCGTCATCGCCAGAGTAGCTACATATACACTTGATTGTATATGGCTCCTCCTCCTGAGTCTCAATCTTGTGTGACACATCATTGGCTGAGACAATGTTGGTGATAGGAGGCGCGCTCTGGCTCAGAGACACTGGTTTGGTTGACAATGGCGGCAGCTTATCTGTCATAATCTAATAGCAACCCTCGCGATCCCCGGGGGTGGTGGGCGTTCTGTTTATCTTCTCGGTTGAGAGGGCATGACGTGCGCAAGGTGTGCGGTGATGGGGCGACCGACCCGATGGACTCGATCAGCGCGCTCGAGTGCGTCGAGTCCACGTCGAGACACTGGCGCCGCCGTGGAGTCTCGCGGCCTAAATTGTCATGAAATTGCCGTCCGCTTCTGACAAGATACAGTTACGCGTTTAGTGTCAAGTCGCGAGAAGAATCGTCGTGGGTCGTGGGTCGTGTCAGGGGCGTCGAGACTGGACAAGTGAGCGTTTGTTGAGCACCGTTAGTGACGGACAATGCGGGAATGAGACGCGCGACGTGAGCGGATGTTATTGAGGCCGTAAGATATTGCGGCTTTCGGTCCTCGTGGTGAGAATTGATTCTAGCGACGAAGATGTGCGTGGCCTTATTACGTGCAAGGGCGACAATGAAAAAGGACGAGTTTGAAGGAAGAAGTTGCGCCTTGAACGATAAGACAGCTTGAAACGGGTCGGGTGGCAAGAATGTACCGGTGAGCAAGATAAAGTCGGTCCTGGTCGATTAGGATAACGTCGAGGCGAAAATATCGAGTTCAACTTGAGCCGTTTTGGTGGTGTGGGAAGAGAAATGATGGGTAGACAGGCAGAGGAGAGGGGACGGACCGCACGCGAAAGGAGGCAGGAAAAGCGGACTGACTTGGGCCTCGCTGGGGACCAGAGACAAGCAGCATGGAAGGGAAAAGGTAGGGAGACAGACAGGTGGACCGTGTGCGAGAGCGCAGAGCCAAATCAACAAGCCAATCAGAGGACACACAGGAGGGGACTCCTGCCAAATCTTCCCTGCAATCCAGGTGGCCAGTGCGCATCTGCTTATCCGTTAAATGATTGACGAGTGTGCACCACATTATGATTTGTGCACCAGGCCGACCAGCTGGATCCTGAAGAAGGGGTAAAATGGTTAACAGTGGTTAACACAAATGTTAGGGGATAGACGCTTGAGGACAAGCAATTAAACTCCATCGAAATATTGGTGAACTGAGGGACCGTGGAAATGTGTAGAAAAGTTTCGGCCCTGAACTGTGTGCCACTGCACTAGGGCAACTTGGCTGTTATACCTTGAAGACGCAAAGGCGACCAGGCAGGGCAGGGCAACCCAAAGAGAGTGTAAGAAATCTGGGAAGTGAAGGGAGTGACGGCTTGTCACGTAACGTAAAAGGCATCAAATGTGCCACTCGTATGACGACGACGATTCTCGAGAGTGCACTGGACTATGCAACTTCGTGCCTGCACGAAGAAGAAGGTAAGAGGAATTGTTTAAACGATTTTAAGTCATATCCATCAATAGGGAATCTAGCAAATCGGTGTAAAACCCGGGTAGGCGTCAGATGTGTTGTTTGGTGTTGGAAAATCCATGTCTGGCGTCGGGTTTTTGAGGCTCGGATTCCGTGGCGGGGGTGGTGACGGTGGATTACCTTAGCTATGCGGCTTTTTGACACCCAACGCACACCACTGAAAGGTACCTGTCCTTGCTGTCTCACCTCCACTGCCTTGCCTTGTTCAGTGTTTAATTTCCTGACCTTTCCATGTGCAAACTTTTGATGACCGGATTGGTATGAAGGCAATCACCATCAGTCTCCCAAGCATTCGTCACGTTTGTGATAGGTCCACTTGCTAGGACATCCTGGAATTTATTTCATTCCAATCAACCTTGAACCAACCCATACTGGCTTTTTTGATATAGAATATATGAGCAAGGTGAATAAAGTGCGAGAGGCATCTTTCAATCAAACTAACCGTTCCTGTTGTTGATATGATGACTCGAGTGCCCAGCCAAACAAACAGCGCTAGAAGCTAGAGCTGTCGCGAGGTGGATTCGACAATCTTAGTTGCGCACTGTGTGCTTCATAGTTGTTATCGAAGTTCACACGCCTCGGGTAGAAAGCATCCAATGTCAATTGATTCTCCTTCACGACCTTCCTTGCACAGTTGCCAATGATCTCTTGTCTCTTTCTTCTTCATCTCCCTCTTCGCCTTTGGAAATTGCGTTACTCGGAGAAAGAGAGATCTGTTTTTGGCAAAGCTACAGTTGCCGTACGAAAAAATCACAGCTTGCTCACGTACCTTACCTTGCTTGCCTACCTTGGGCATCTAGGCATGTCCGTATCTGGGTTAGACTCGTGATGCTGGGTGGTGCAAGCCTACTGCGCGTGGAATTGGGTTGAAAATCGAGCGGCGAAGTGCCGTCGAATTACGTAGAGGTTCAGTTCACTACTAAACCGAAATAAATACAGTAAATGCGACCATCAGGTGGATGCGCCGAAGCCGCACGATCGGCAATTTACCGGTCGGTACTCTATAGCTACAGATTCAAACTTTACACCATTGGCCAGTGGTTGCAATCGCGGCGGCTCGGCGTACGGGATGAGCTATAATGATTGGACGCGTACGCCAGGCAGGAGCTGTTCCGTAGGCAGGGTCACCCACAGAATGTCGATGACAGGATTTGCTTTCACATGGTTGGTGGTTTTCCACCAGTACTGGTACGGTAAGCGAGACTTGATTAACAGAGTATACCTACCCTACGGTGTGCATACAGTCCAAGTGGTACCTAGGGGTGAGGTAGTGCTGGTATCTAGCAATTGGGTGCCTACCTACGGGTACTCCTTACTCTATAATAGCATGTCCTACTCAAGGGTAAGGATGTGGAGTGGAAGCTCGATTCAGCTGGACGGGGTAGGGACGTTAGATACCTAGATGGACGTGGACGTGGTCGAGCGCCCCCTGCCCCCGCAGCATGCCATGACGTTTGGACGCCTACTCCATCCATTCCACCTGACCTCCGCACTGTTAGCGCCACTCCAAATATCCTCGCCTCAGCAACATCAATCAGATCTCCTGCTTACACTCACCTTTCAACGTCACAGCCATCGCACCCTGTCGGAATAGCTTCGTGGTAACCTACAAGACGAAATTGATTACCAACGCAAAGAAGCCATCCCTCGCACCTCACGATGAGGTTCTCTACGGCATTTGTCGCCCTCCTCTCGGTCGGCTTCTCGTCGGCGTCAGGGCTGCAGGGGCGGGACCAGGTGCCAGTCGCTCTCGACGATGACCATAAAATCCCCGGCGAGTCGCCTCTCAAGCTCTGCGATGGAGACCACAAGGATGACATCCTCAAGATTACCAAGGTCGACCTATCGCCCAACCCTCCCAAGGCGTACGTACACCGCTACATGATCCCATCGAATTGTTCGGCGGCTCTAAGGACTAACAATTGCCTTTGACACAGTGGCGAGAGTCTTGTTATCAAGGCCAGCGGCGATGTCACCCAAAAAATTGAGGACGGCGCTTACATCAACTTGTCCGTCAAATACGGTCTGATTCGCCTTATTAACACCAAGGCCGACCTCTGCGAGCAGATCAAGAATGTTGATCTCGATTGCCCAATCGATGAGGGCAAGCTTGACATTGTCAAGTCGGTGGACCTGCCCAATGAGATACCTCCTGTGAGTTTTTTCTCTCCCAATATCATGCTCTCAATTGAGTTGGTCTCATTTAGCTGACCCGCAATCTATTTTCAGGGCAAATACACCGTTTTCGCCGATGTCTACACAAAGGACAATAAGAAAATCTCGTGCCTGACGGCTGAAGTCAGGTTTGAGAGGAATAGCATTGCCACTCCATGGGGTGACTTGTAATTGCGACGGTCCAATGAGGAGTAATGATTCTTCGGGTGTACATAATGATGGATAAGGTGTCCCCGGGTTGGAGTCGTCGGTCTCATCATGCATGAGGAAGATTGTCAATTGTCGTTTCACATTTTCTCCTAGGCGTGGTCATACTTTTCTTCTTTTTTTGCGACAGCCCTTTTAGTCCGCGCGACATAGCATACGGGAGTAGTCCTGTCATATCAGATGCGACCAACATAGCATTATGAACTTTGTTTTTCTAACCTTCTCAGCAAAAACGGGATGATGCCCTTTATGTCAAACACAATTGCCAGAGAATTGTTATTTGATAAGATTGCTTGACAGTATTTCGATCTATGAATTTGAGACAAAACCAAGTCTCCATATGGACTATTTGCAGTGTAAATCTATTCCCCAAACAAGCGGCGAACTCGCCTGAGCACGCTGTCCTTCTCAGGGTCGTAAGGATGGTCTTTACTCGGGATCTCCAGAACTGCAGGGAAGGCTGCCGTGTAGGTGTCGACTATGTGACGTATCCTGTCCGCGATCTGTACCAATGTCAGAATTGGCTGGTCACATATTCTGTAGCATGCATGGCGTTCACTTACATGCTGGTTAATTAGCACGATTCCGATATCTTTGCGCTCAGTTGTAAATTTCTGGAACGCAGCCTCGATTGCCGCGGTGTCGGTCTTGTTATCCACAACCAGGAAATTCTTTTGCGAGTCTGGTGCCGGGGTTACATGCTACAAATGAAAGTACCCAAATTAGCATCCAAAGCCAGAGGCCGAGTTTCAAAAAAGGAAATGCGCAAGCTGCATAGTCTACTTACGCCAATGCCAGCAAGAAGGAGGCCTGTAACGGAATCCTGGAGATAGGGGGTCAGTCAAGGCTTGGACGTTTTGTGGCCACCAGCTGCTAAATACCTCGTCGCCAATGACCGCAAGGAACTGCCTGTCCTTCGAGTCCGCGGCCATCGCGTTGTTTGACATCTTGCCTGTGCGAGAGCGTCGAAGCCGTGTGCCAACTCCAGGGTTGAATATGTGGTTTCCAAGATTCGGAACAAACTCGGTAAGGAATCCGCAATGAAGCTGTAGTGGGCGCCCGTTCAGGAGATTTGACTTCGAGGGTGACGATCCTATCTTGATTGAGCGCTATTCTTTGTGTGTCTCCAGTCTAGGAAAGTCGGCGGGGAGATTTTCGGTGTGCGACGGCCGCGTTCCGTTACCTTGTAGCGGAAGAGCACGGAAAGCTTGCGGTAACCTCAGATCAGAGCTTCCCTGGAGGTCGGAGCCGACGTTCGATTGCGACTGTCGACTCGCGGGCGACGCTAGGTTGTAGGTGGTCACCCCGCTCTCAGTGGAGAACTGCACAAGCCGGGATTAGGCGGCCACCATCCCTGTCCAGAATGTTTTGATGACAGCCGCTGGCTCCCTAACAACGCATTCAGATGCAAACAAAGAAATTGAATCATTTAATCATTTCACTTCTTTTTTTTTCCGCTGCAGGCGGGCCACGACAAAATCCTGTAATTCATCTCACAGTTCGCCTCGAACTAGTCAAGACGCTTGCCACAAATGGGCTGTCCTGATACTCTCATTTAAGAATCGCCAAGAACTGGCAAAACCCAGCAACTTGACTTTTCAACGAGTATCTTCTTCAGCATCATTGAACCATGCCACCAAGGCAACGGCTCGTTCGCCGGCGACCACTTTCGGAGCGCATCTCCAGCTGGCTCAATCCTTCGGATTTCCTACTCTGGGCTTCGGAGGAGATCAAAACAAGAGACTTGGATGCTGCATCTGTTGGCACCAAGATTGCGGTTGGCGCAAATGTCGTTTTTCTGATTGCGCGTGCCAACTACGGGGCAACGATCACTGGTGATGATGTCTTCTCAGAACCCCGGTTTAATTGGGCTACTCTGTTTGTATGTTGAGATCGAAACTTTTTCCAGTCAAGTATGCTTTGCGACCAACCCGGCAGAAGATTCTAACTTACCTCGTTCGTACAGGCTAAACAAGTTGTCTGGGTTCTTGCACTGGGCTCGATCATCAATGCACTGGGTCTGATGTACCAGAAACGCCACTACCGCCTCTTCGAAGCCAATCTTGAGCAAAAGCCCGGAACGCCTTCGGCTCACCGAGTCCGAGTTCAGTCCTCGCCAATGTCTTCATCCCCCATGCGGCTCCTGGCCGGTGCCCTAGGTTCAGATTCAGCCGAGTCTCGAGCACACCCGGATAAGACACGGGACGTGTGGGAAATCGCTGTATGGGACCCAATACCCGCCTGCTTGCAGGGGATTATTTACTTCAGCCCGGTTCATGTGCTTGTGTACATGTTTGCCTTGCCACTGGATCCGATGGAGAACAGGCCGAGCGTGACAGTATTCAAGTCTCTCGTCATGCAGATCATACTGTCTCTCATGCTCCAGATGCTACAGGGTATGAATGACCAGAGGCAGAAGGACGCGGCTCTTGTTCAACGGGAAGTGATGCGCGAGTACGATACCAAATATGTCCACCCGCGCCTGCATCCCTTGGTACGAGATGTGGGGGTTCAGACAGCAGCGGAGGGGGATGAGGATTTGGTCGAGACTGGTATTGCGACTACTCTGATCCGACGTGGATTCCAGACCCACCCTAACCCCAACTACATGAAGCACATTGACCCGGACAATGTCACCAAGAAATCGAATGCACCAGCCGTCTCCTTGAACTCGCGCTTGGTTACGCCGGCATCTCGCAACAGATACTCGGATACATTCGGGCTTGCGCAGCAGCAATCCGCACGGCAGCCTCGCCAGAGCATGCCAGCTTTGGCTAGCACTCCCGTCTCTTCCACCTCAACGTCGACAGCAGCAAATCAGCAAGCTATCAGCACGGGAACCAACTTTGGTGGCAGTCTGGGAGTCTTTACCCACGGCAACTCGCCTCTCAAAAAAGCCACAAGCCTGAACGAGATCAACAACGCCGCAGGCTATGCTTCTCCCCGCAACTCGCGCGAGATGGCGGCAATGGAGCAGCGGGAAGCTGCAGATCGTATGCAGCGCAGAGAAACCCCCTTGAAGCTTACGGAGACGGCCGACGCGCCGGAACAACAACACACTGGTTTTACCCCAGTACGAGGGTCGAATCCTTTCGCCAAGGATCGTGCCAGACGGTTCAATATGGAAAGATATCCATCCAGGTGGTAGCTGTTATTTGAGGCACGTGTACGATTCGAGGCTAGCATATCATATTGGCTTGGGTATACAGCCACTTATGTCCCAATAATAATTTCATTTGACAAAATCTTTTGCCCAAATACGGGACCGGACTATTTCATATCCCCCGGACCCTGTTTCATGTTACTCCCAAAGGCCATTGAGACAAATACCTTACCCGCCTCATTTATAAGTAACGTAGGCAGGGTAGGAAGCGACCTAGGGGTAGGTAAGGTACTTATGCTGAATGAACAAGCACCCCATTTTATGGCAATTCCTCCTATCTTGCACAGGTAGGTAGTCATGGGGTATGTGATGTGCCTTCCCGAACATCAAGGAGATGACATGCCTTCAGGAAAAGATTCACCACAAGCACGACCCGGTTGATGTCCTATTATCGTCACCAAGTACCTCTGCGGCTCTCCAACTACCTATCTTGCCTTTTTGGCTGTTATAAATTGTTTTGTGCTCGAAGTTGACTGTCTTACATTAGTTACTAGCGATTCCTTTTTGATCCTGTGAAGCTCCGCTTCCCGCAGGATCGTGATCTTCACAGGCCAACCGCAGTCACTCATGCATCGAAGGGGCAATCGCATTCGAATCAGCGGTCATCCAAAATGACTAATAATCAGAGGCGAAGATCTTCAATAGCCGAATTTGTTCATAACTTGAAGCCCGGGAACCGTCCCGAAAGGGGCGGTACTATTCGACAGCTTACCGAGCGGGGGTCCTTCATCATCGAAACACCGCCAGCAAACGGATCTGGCGATGGAGAAGTAAATCCCGATGACCTCACACTGGTGATACCTGAGCCTGTACCACAGAGCCCGCGAGAAGTGTCTTCAGAGACACGTGCGCAGCATCCGTCAGTCAGGCTTGGAGCCAAAACTGAAATGGCCAGGGACCAACTACACCCAACCACACGTCCGGTCCGGAAAGGGCACATGGCGACGCGATCACCTACTGTCTCATCGCCGTTAGCATGCGAGTACCTACCAAGAGAATCTCATCAAAATATGGGCCAAGCCGTTGCTGCATGCTCTTATCCACATGGGATTAAACAACAGATGTCACCGAGGCTGCTACACGCCAACATTGACAACCTTAAAGCGCAGGGGTTCAACCCCGAGACAGGGCTGTTTGACTCAATCTCATCGACGGGGAGCATTACACATGATGTAAACCATCATATGAGCTTTCGTACGAGACAGCGACATGGTGGTGAAAGAAAAGATGGACTGCCCGGTGAGCTAGCCAACTGATAAGTGCTAAAAGTTGTATTTGAGTCTCTGACATTCTTGAGTGAAAGGCCCTCGATTTCGAGACAATGTTATCATGGAATCTATCAGCGATAGTCCCGGGCAACACGGACCATCGACACCTATCAACACATCCACTGACAGTAGTGACGCCACTACTATACACAAAGCTGCACCGCCAAGGATGCCATCGTATGTTCCTGGTCAACCTGACGTTATCGTATCTGTGAGGCAGCTTGGCGAAGATCATGAAAGCAACGAAAGCGACAGGAGCACAAGCATAAAATATCATGAGCCTGTTCCTCTTGTTGCTGTGACTGAGGGCGGAGATACGACCAGTCAGTCCGGCAACGTAAATGTGACTGATGATCAACCGGGTATGGCCTCTGCGCAGAACAAACAATCCCTTGAAAAGACTCGCTCGAGAGTCACTGCAGGTCCAGCTGAAAACAAAATCAAGAAAAAGGACAATCAGGACGGGTCTTTTTTAGACTGTCAGCAACCTCAGAGAAGGGAACGGGAAAGGCCACGCACCGCGACCTTATCGCTAACGAAGAGGGAAGTCCCCGAGGTGCATCAGACAATTCTCAACAAGCAACTCGAACAAGTAACAAACCGGTTGTTGCAACCACCATTGACACGTCACCCACGTTCGGTTACCTCCCACATACAGGAGATGAAGACTTCATTAGTCTCCCACAGGGCACAGTCGAATACAAGCAGCCGCCACTTCACGACTATGCACAAATCAGAAATGACATATCAACAGGGTCATCGGCCGACCGAATCTGTAGTGAGGGATTCGAAGGCGGAAGACAAGGATTTGTGTCATGGGAAGCTCAACGCAACTCACCCCAAGGCAGAAGCTCCTCGAGAAAACAAACCAGGGTCCGATTTGCAGACGATACCTACCCAGATCGAGAAGACGCCTCAACAGAGTGGCAGTCACATAGACAGCGTCACCAGAGATCACATATCGGCACAGGAATACCAGCCACCGCAGAAGGTGTCCACCGGCTTGCAAGAGAAGAGGCAGAGTATGAAGTCGATGCAAACTTGCGCAATCAAGAGTTCGAATGTATCAGCTCCAAGCCCCAGTCAGGCTGCATGCACACTCACCACCACCACTACTGGCAATGGGTTCGACCGAACCCACCGCGTGCCTTTGAAGGCTGCGAGCCGTCAGGGAGCCCTGGGCCGAACCCTGCGAGTGCCTTTGGATCCAGAGCCGGAGCCGAAGTTGTCAAAACTACTATACAGCCAACAAGCAGCTGGTCCCAAGAACAGTTTGGAGGCGGCTTCCCTGCACAGTCGGCCAATGAAAAGATCGCCGAGCTTGCAAGACCACCATCCCGCGATAGCAGCAATCGCATCCACTTCTACCTCATCGTTGACCCACAGCACGCCGTCAACGGTGAGCAAGCTGCAGTGCACAAGAGAGAGAACAGAGGCGCTTATGAAGCACAAACCACCTCCTCCGCGAGCCAAAACGCCATCCACGTCCACATTCACCTCCCCACAAGCATTCTCAACGTCGGCCCGGTCGAAGGCAGCCAAAATTCTATGGGACATATCACCGGCGAAGAAGCTGCTGGGTCATCAGTGCCTATTGGCGGCGGCAGAATCGAGCGCCAACAAGGCGGGGATAGCAGACCCGGCGAGCAAGCCCAAGAAAGCAGTTCAGACGGAGGACAAGACGCAAAATCCCTCCGGAGGAAAAGAGGTCGACGGTCACTGCAGCGGAACGCCTAAGATTCCGGCGCAAAGTGAGCCGGCAGCGGAGTGCCAAGGCTTCCCAGCTCAACTACGACTGATCATGGCTGGATGGAGCATGGCAGGTCTTTTGTTTGCCTGGGTTGTGCTCAAGAAATATTGGGATGTTGCTGCGCCCGCTTTCAAGGAGAAGTCGGCGATGCGTGAGCGACTTGCCAAGGGTCGTCCCATAGTAGGTGATATAATATCCTTGGTGTTGGCAGCGAACGCCGTGTTTGTAGCCGTTCTGGCCGGTGTCTAGACAGCCAGGGCAGTCTTGTTTACGGCATATATCATGCGTGTTGTCGGAGGAGGGATTGGTGTATTGTTTGGGTTCTGAAACTGCTCGTTGGTCCGGATAGGGTCGCTCCAAAGTATCACTATTGAGAATCGATATAATTGACTACAGCCACTTTTCCATGACTTTGAACGAAGTATGTTTGCCCCCCCCCCTGAGGGACCTGATGGATACTGTAAATCCCTTTCTTTAGCAATGGTATGGAGAACATGACAGCAGAGTGGGGCCATATTTTAGGTCCTCCGATATCGGCAGTCGTTTTGTTAAATCGTTCGAGGCCAGGCGGATCACCAACGTGAACGTAGAAGGAAGGATTGATATGGATAGTTTTACCATGAATACACGGTGTCCCCCCAGATAAGACTTTACTTATATAACGAGCTGTGAAGCTCTTTTTTTTTGTCACACGACAGTCCAAAATTGATATGCAAGCAATCATGTATGCAAGTAGAGATGTATACGATCAATCCCCTCTGCTGCACGTCATCAGAACGTAAAACCCAGGCTTGCTACCGGACGTTTACACCTACAGTACAAATGTTACAAATAATCGAATGTAGATCGCCATGGTGGAGCCTAAGAGCCTAACTCGTATGAGGCTCTGAAATCTAACCGCCGGTGTGTGCACCGATCAGATAGTGGAGTCTGATGTGAAGAGTAGTGTTGGAGGCAAGTAGGTAAGTATGTATGTATGTACCTATGTATATGTAGGTAGATAACAATTTGCCGGATCAACTTCCAGAAGTGCACCGATTGCAGGTTGTTTTGCGTAATCATGCAAATCCGTCGGAATTTACCGTCTTTCCTAGAAATCATACATAGGTTGTGCTATATAATTTATTGAAGCAATATCCAAGTCAGAGCCCCCAATAGAAAGATGCTCAATCGCCACCACTTCCGAATTCAGTATCAGTCACATGTCTACTTGAGGAGAGCCCTGTATCATACTTCGTACTCGAGACGTCTAGAGGAAGTTTATCGCGTACGATGCCATTGGCCGACGAACTAAACTCAAGGCACATTAGCCACCAAAAAGGTATCACTACTCTCGAGTACCTTACCTGACTTACGTACAATGCACTACCGACCAACGCATCAAAGATTGCAAGGCCAGGGAAGGAAGGTAATGGTACATGCAGGCATGAACTCCACCATGACCTACAAAATCTGGAAACTTCAACAAGCATCCTCAGAGTCTAATCCCTGCGCCAGCCAATCCCACTTCGTCAGTTTCAAAGGAATACCCCGCGTTCGGAGGTCTAACTGAAATCCGGTTCTCCGATAATCGGCCATTTCAATTTGCGACGACAGCAAGTTGAAAAAGGAGCATTTCAAGACAAAAAGAGCTAACCGTCTTTCTTACTTCCCCTCCCTACCTACCTACCTACCTACCTACCTTCGCCTGTTCGTCTGAAATTCAATCATTTTCATTGTTGGTTGCTTTGCGTGACCCTGACACTCTCCTACGCGAACAAACCCGGCGACCATATCAACTTATTGGCTTCTTCTCCAACCACATCCGTCTTGACCCTATTTTGTTTGTGTGGTGTCAATCCTTTGTGATACAAACTTTCAGTCCTTTCCGGATCCCAAAATGCCAGGAGCAGAGAGCACCCCGCAGACCTTGTACGACAAGGTTCTGCAAGCCCATGTTATCGATGAGAAGCTCGACGGCACAATCCTCTTGTACATCGGTTCGTAGCCTGACCATCGGGAACTGGGCCCCAATTCGAAGCGCTAGCAGCAGCAGCTTTTGTCAACTGACCAAGGCATCTTTGCTTTTGTAGACCGCCACCTTGTACATGAGGTTACATCACCTGTGAGAAACCCCCCCAGTCCACGGAGCACTAGCAAGCGGCGAGGCGAAACCATTGTGTTGGTGCAACGAAACGGATGCTAACGTGTGTGAATGAATGACTACCAGCAAGCATTCGAGGGCCTCAGGAATGCAGGCCGTAAAGTGCGGAGACCTGACTGCACCTTGGCCACCACAGACCATGTAAGTGAAAACGACATGTACAAAATCTCCACTCCGATATCGGCTGCAAAGGCTAACACTCCTCCTCTCGTCGTCGTGCTAGAACGTCCCAACGACTTCACGGAAAGCTCTCAAGGACATCGCCAGCTTCATCAAAGAGGACGACTCAAGGACTCAATGTGTGACTCTGGAGGAAAATGTCAAGGAGTTTGGCGTCACATACTTTGGCCTCAGCGACAAGCGCCAGGGTATTGTGCACGTCATCGGCCCTGAGCAAGGCTTTACACTTCCCGGAACAACTGTCGTGTGTGGAGACAGTCACACGTCCACCCATGGCGCCTTTGGAGCGCTTGCCTTTGGTATCGGTACCAGCGAGGTTGAGCACGTGCTGGCCACTCAGTGCTTGATCACCAAGAGGAGTAAAAACATGAGGATACAAGTCGACGGTGAGCTGGCTCCTGGTGTCAGCTCCAAGGATGTCGTGCTTCATGCCATTGGTATCATTGGCACCGCTGGCGGCACCGGTGCTGTTATCGAGTTCTGCGGGTCCGTCATCCGCAGCCTCAGCATGGAGGCCCGCATGTCAATCTGCAATATGTCCATCGAGGGAGGTGCCAGGGCTGGCATGGTAGCCCCTGATGAAATCACCTTTGAGTATCTGAAGGGCCGTCCGCTCGCACCAAAGTACGACTCGCCCGAGTGGCACAAGGCTGTCCAATACTGGAAGAACCTTCAGTCCGACCCTGGCGCCAAATACGATATTGATGTCTTTATTGACGCAAAAGACATTGTACCAACCCTGACATGGGGCACAAGTCCCGAGGATGTCGTTCCGATCACCGGCGTCGTTCCTGATCCTGAGACGTTTGCTACCGAGGCGAAGAAGTCAGACGGACGACGCATGCTGCAGTACATGGGACTGAAGGCGGGTACCCCCATGGAGGACATACCGGTCGACAAAGTCTTCATTGGCTCCTGCACCAACTCTAGGATTGAGGACCTCCGTGCGGCTGCCGCGGTCGTCAAGGGCCGGAAGAAGGCACCCAATGTCAAGAGCGCCATGGTGGTACCAGGGTCGGGCTTGGTAAAGACTCAAGCAGAGGAAGAAGGCCTCGACAAGATCTTTGAGGAGGCTGGCTTTGAGTGGCGCGAGGCTGGGTGCAGCATGTGCCTTGGCATGAACCCAGATATTCTTGCTCCCCAGGAGCGTTGTGCCAGTACCAGCAACCGCAACTTCGAGGGCCGCCAGGGCGCCGGCGGCCGCACCCACCTCATGTCCCCAGTCATGGCTGCTGCGGCTGGTATCGTCGGTAAGCTTACAGATGTGAGGAAGTTGACCGATTACAAGGCCAGCCCTCACGTTGCAGCTTTCCAAAAATCGGTGACAAAGCCCCATGTGGACGAGCGGATTAACGAAGATGCGCGTGAGAAGGATATGATTGCCGATATCCCCGAGGACAACAACGGTCCCCACACCAATACCTCTGCATCTGCTGGCACTTCAGCTGGTCTTCCCAAGTTTACCATTCTGAAGGGCATAGCGGCTCCGCTGGAGAAGGCCAATGTCGACACCGACGCCATCATTCCCAAGCAATTCCTCAAGACAATCAAGAGGACAGGTCTGGGTAATGCTCTGTTCTATGAGATGAGGTTTAATGAGGATGGCACCGAGAAGAGCGACTTTGTTCTTAACAAGGAGCCATACCGGAAAGCCAGCATTCTGGTTTGCACCGGCGCCAACTTTGGATGCGGAAGCTCTCGTGAGCATGCTCCATGGGCCCTCAACGACTTTGGTATCAGGAGCGTCATTGCCCCATCGTTCGCGGATATCTTCTTCAACAACTCCTTCAAGAACGGCATGTTACCGATCCCCATCAAGGACCAGGCTCAGGTCGAGGCTATCGCCGCCGAAGCTAGGGCGGGCAAGGAAATCGAAGTTGATCTGCCCAATCAGCTGATCAAGAACGCCGCCGGAGAGACTATCTGCAGTTTCGAGGTCGAGGAGTTCAGGAAGCATTGCTTGGTCAATGGTCTCGATGACATCGGCTTGACCATGCAGATGGAAGACAAGATCGCCGAGTTCGAGGCCAAGATGACCCGGGAAACTCCTTGGCTCGACGGAACTGGCTACCTCAAGCGGAAGGGTCAAGGTGGTAAGCTCGCAGCCAAGGCTGTGCCCGTTCCTACTACCAACAGGGGCGAGGAGAAGAAGGAGCCGCTTGAGTGGTGATGGCTGAAAATGAAAGGCGTTAATCGGTTCAACTGGTGGAAAAAACTGTTATTGGGTTGGGATTTATGAAATAACCCTGAAAGGGGGACTCTCGTTGAGTTTGCGATCATTGTACTGCTATATCAGTGTGTGGTTTTTTTTTTTGCGTGGACTTTACTGTCTTGCTCTTTGTTTCAAGATCTTCGTGTTTTGATTTTCTACATTGAGACGACCAGTATACAAACCGCCTGTAATTACAAGACCTAGGGCGTTCATGACGCATCGCCACTCTCAAGGGGCAGGAAAAAATGACATGAGCCTTTATTACCTGAGCAACCCAACGTGGACAACAAATCCAGAGGTTGATCGTAGCCCTTCAGGTAAACTTGTGTCGGGCACTCGCCAGACTTGAAAAGAACGATGAAAGCGCTTTATCCAGCTCTCAAAAATGTCGGGATCCCGAAGCTGTTGCGCAACGACACAAACGGTTGAACGTGAGGTTCCATCACTAGAAGGTGCGGCCTCGAGCTCCCTCAGCCTGCAAGCGTCAACACAAGTTTGGGCTAGAGGGACGATAAGAGACTCGTTGTAGATGCAGTCGCAGGCAATGACGAGATCGAAGCTCTTGGCTTGGGGAGATCCAGTAAGCGAGGCGGTCACTTGGTCCGTCTCCCAGTCGAGCGGCATGAAGCGCAATGTCTGCTGCTGTTGCTGCTGTTGAGGGGCCGACTTGGCCCTCCTACCCTTGGCCGCCTTGGGCTTGCTGCTGTTATTGTTTTCTTGTATGTTCTGCTCAACTAGCCGTGCCACGTACGACTGGTCCGTCATGGTGAAGGACGCTACGGACGGGGCGAGGACGAGCCCTACCACGGCAGAGGTACCGCAACCCAGCTCCAGGACGGAAGATGACTGGGAGATTACGCCGGCGCTGGCGAGGATGTTGTCCGGGGTAGAGATCCACTCTGCAAAGAGGGGTGTAACCTTCCATACGACTGCAAGACGGGTTAAGAAAAAGAAACGGTAAGTAGAGTCTTTTGACATCGCAGAGAGGAGGGAAGAACAAAAACAAAACTAAAAAAAAGAGAAGCAAATAAAGGATAAGGAAGATTGCGATGATTTTCTCAAAAAATGTCAGTTTTCTTTTTTTTCTTACCTGCACCGGTTGTGCCGCCGGACCTGGTCGACGACAGAATTCCTGGCGACTGGTAGATGGTCAGATCTCTGCCGGCAACGGTGAGCTCAAGAATCGAGGCCGAAGGGTCAATGAAGCCAAGGTTCTGGGATGGGATGTCTTGAGAGAATAGGATAAAGGTTTCTGCTTGGTTGGTTGGTTGGTTGGTCTGTTAGTTGGGACAGACCAAGCTTGGCAAATTGAACCCTGTTTTTAAATAGAATTTCACAAAGCTCACCCTCTTCGGGATCCTCCATCTCGGGGCCCAGCTGGCTCGTAAATAGGGCTTTTAGTGAACCCATATTTGTGTATATGCGTATTGTTGTGCACCCTCTTCAGTTTTGCAAGTTTTTGTTTGTAGGTCGCGAGTTAAAACCCCGCTTTTCCTTTTTGCTTTTCTCTTTTGTTGTTCCCAAGACCTTGCGCCACACCAAAGCGAACGGTGATATCGCCAGCCAAGGCGCTCCCAAGAGACGCAGGTGGTAAGGGGGGACGGCTGAGATCCGACAGAACTTGACACACGCCCGTCGCACCTGACGACAGGTAATGGTGGTTGCCTCGCCCAGAAATTCCCCAGATTGCTACCCCAAAGATGCCTTATTGGGGAGGCTTGGACTATAATGCTAGACCCCTCTAGGAAACCCGGGTGACACAGTGTTTCCAACTTTTCGCTTGGCTTGGCTTGGTCTTGGATACTTTCTGTATTTTATTTTATTTTTGATTTTGGTTCTTGAGTTGTACTTTGGCAGGTAAGGTCCCTAGGGGATGGTAGTGAGCTGGAAGGGAAAAGCGCTGGTTTGAACACAAAGAGTCACACTTGCTTGTGACCCCCATGTGAAAGAGACTAGGTACGGTGAAATCTGGCGTAGAAGAAATATGCAAAAGTAACCCGAGACTGGCAGGTCCACATATCTCCGACTGGATTAAATTTCTACGTAATTAATTAGCATCTTTTTTATTTTTCTCTTTTTTTTTTTTCTCTCTTCATCTTTTCCCCTCACGAATCGACTACCTTTCTTCTTCATTATGGAGTAGCAATGCGCCCGATAACGATCCCAAATTGTGGGCTGGTTATGTGGACCCCAAGAGACTTGGAGCTCAGGAGCTGTCTGAGCCAAGACAGAGGCAACTAACCACATGCAGAAAGATTTGGATTTCAAGGCTATTTGGAACCTACCTAGCCGCCCTATCCTACGGAGTACTTGCCTACGTTGGCTGGCTGCCAAACTGCTAGGCATCTCACGACTCCCTGCCAAAAGCGGGGGTTATGGTCACAGGCGATAAGAATCCCTACCTTCAGGTCGCTTTCATACCGATCTGTAATTTTTGGTAATGATCCGATGTCCCATAAGGTTTGGATGGCATCAAGGAAGAAAAAAT
>JAVHJQ010005882.1:0-10298 GCA_031306095.1 Pyricularia sp. CD86 | reverse complement strand
GAACCCCAAGATATTCAACGCTGTGCGGGAACCAAAACAGTACTACAGTGACACATGCAGGGTACCAAGTAGTTGTGGTTTTCGATCGTCAATTCGTGATACTCTATATCTAAACCAAAGTATGTAAAACTCGCTTCTTGATACGACTGCTCATCCGAGCAGATTTACTGTATCTCTTTGATGCAATCAATCTTTGTGCAATGCTCGAAAATCCCAATAGCGCCCAAAAATGTCCCCAAAAGAAAAAAAAAACGCCGATTTTCTCAAAAACCAAAAACAAAGTAGAAATCAGATCAAAAAGACCAAAATAATGGCTTTTTCACTCAATGGCAGCAGCAGTGACGGGGCAACCCTTGATGGGGTTGATGCTGTGCTCGTCAAAGCTGAGCTTGAAGTCGTCGCCCAGCTCCTTGCGGAGGGCGGTCGAGACGGCCTCGAGCACGTTCTTGAAGACGCCAAAGTTGGCCGGGTTCTCCTCGTCGTTGTCCCCGCCCTGGAAGACACCGGTGCGCACCAGGCAAGTATTCCAGCCGTACATGTTGCCGCCGACAATGTCCGAGGCAGGGTTGTCGCCGATCATGTAGATGTTCTCGGGCAGGCGCTCTTCCTCCTCGCCGTAGAGCTGGCCCATCCAAGAGGTGAGCACCTCGTCGGCGTACTTGTAGGTTGCCAGCTCGGGCTTGCCGTAGACTGTACGCTCGAGGTCGACGCCAGTCTGTGGAGTAAGAGGTGTGTTAGCAAACCAGTTCTTGTACAGACCCATTTTACACACAAAAGCTCTGGGACTTGAATAAAAGAAGAATAAAAAGAAAACTCACCAATGACTTGTACATGGCCTCGAGACCAATCCTGAAAGCACCCTGGCTCATCCTGGGAATAGGATGCTCGGTGGGGCAGAGCATGTCACCCTGCGAAAAGTAGATGGGGATGCGGTGCGACACGGGGTCGTCGCGGCACAGGGTGTGCAGCCTACCGTCCTCGGACCTCAACAGATCCATGATGATCTGCATGTCGGTGGCATAGTCGCGCGAGTCGGAGAAGACGAGGATGGCCTCGATGTTGGTCTTGCTAAAGTCCCTAGGACGAGCGTGCTTCCTCTCCTCGTCGGTGAAGACCCTGTAAGGGGCGATGGTGGGGTCCCAGGCGACGATGTCGTTGGGGACGACGACGTCCTTGAAGCCGTAGAGCTCGGCCACATCACGGCACTTTGTACCCTCGCCTCCGACGACCAGCACCGTGTTGTAGTAGGCCGCCAGGGCCGACATGGGCGTGTGCGACTGGATGAACTGCGCCGTGTCGACCTTGCTGCCCAGGATCTTGGTCAGCTGGTCGCAGCGGGCCTGCTCGGGCTTGCCGGAGCCGTTGGTCAGGAAGATGTGCGGGATGGGCATGCCGAGCTCGTTGTCGCCGTTGAGGATCTCGAGCACGCGCTTGCCCTCGGGGATCAGCCTGTCGCCGTGGACAAGGACACCGTCAATGTCAAAGGCGAAGGCCATGTTCCGGACCTTCTTGACCTTGGCGGCCTGCACGTCCTGGATCTGCGACTGGATGATGTGGCGCGAGGACTGCAGCACGGGCATGGCCGGCCTCGAACTCTTGGAGGCCTCGTCCTCGGACGGCCTGTGGACCGACGACAGACGCGAGCGGCGGTGGATGCGCGGGATGGGGAGCGAAGTCCCAAAGGAGTTGCGGGAGCCCCTGCGGTCGCGCATCGACGGCGACATGGACAGGTTGTGCATGTACTTTTCTGCGTCAGACACCGAGGGCCGAGTGGCCGGCACCTCGATGGGGTCTGAAGGCTCCTCCGCACTGCCGTCAGGGCCGGGGATGGGGAGGCTCGTGCGAGGAGACAGAGCATCTTCGAGCGCGGCACCGTTCTTCAGGGGTTGAGCAACCCCGTTGCCGTTGGCGTGTCCATTGGTGCCGTTGGAGTGCCCGTTGGTAGAGCCGTTAGTCTTGGTGGGAGGGCCGGTGGGGTTGGGGTCGACACCAAAGTCGACATCTTCAAAGGCCGGCATGTTGTTGGGTTGTTTTGTTTTGTTTTGGAAATGCCTTGCTGCTGTAGATGCTGTAGATGCTGTAAGTTGCGAGATATGCTGTTACAAATGAACGAACAAAGTGGTGTAACAGGCTTTTGAATAAGAAGAATGACAATCTAGGTAAGAAAGAATGTGACAAGTAGACTCAATACGCTTCCGATATCAACCTTTATACTCTTCCTTTTGACGTCAGGGTCTACCGTGCAAATTCACATGAAAAGCTAAGGTGGTCAGATAACGCCATAAGACCCCAGCATCAACACGTAATAGGAGGGGCCAACTTTTTTTTTCGACAGGACCCTTTTTCTCTGGGGTCCTTTTGTTTCACCCTCCGTAGTCTAAACTCCATGATCGTCCATATTGATACTGTTCCCTTACGTAGAACTTGGACAGTGCTCTTGCTGGCTCTCTGGCTGTCGAGTTTGTTTTGATCGGTTGGGTGTAAGTGGTCATACAGAGAGAGCTACGTAGTAGATTCTATCCAGATCCACCCTGTCAAAGTCGTTTTCGCCCATCCCCGCCGTTTTCGATAATGGTCCGGAAAAGGCCCGGTTTGGACGGGGCCTCACCGACTCAGTTATCGTCATGTCGAAAAAAGTACGACGTCATTGTAGATTCACACCGAGTGCTTGGAATACGCCAGTGTCGAGCAATACCGTAAAAAGCTACATGGTTTCCATATTAAATATTGGGTCCAGAGAGTGTGTTCCTGCTTTCATGCCTCAACTGAAACTGCGCCGTTTCCGGGTCCAGCCGCAGGACTAGGTGCGAGTCCACGTCACCATGGATCCCGAGCTAAAAATCTTCCTCGGAGATCTCAGGGTCGTCAAAAGGTTACTGTTGGGGTTACTGTGTTGTTGATTACATTGCAGGACCCGTATTGGGGCCCAATTACCGCAATAATGCCTGTACTTCGTGCATGAGATGAGTACGAAATAATTCGGCACAAAAAGATAAAATAAAATCCGGACCCAGTAAAAGTCTGAAGCCGGTTGGATAAAGCATCACCAAGCATAGATAAGGATACAGTCATTATCTTCTTTGGACTTTTTTTTTTTTTTGGACAGTTACCGCACAGTGTATAAGTCTAATCAGGACCCTCATCTTTCCGGTCAATCTCGAAGGGTCCGGACGTGCGGCTCCGCAAAACCGGGGCCAACTGCCGCGCCAAGTGGGCCGGTTCGCCGACAAGGCCGGGTTGTCGCCTGGTAGGGCCAGGCACAACGTTGGAACGCATGACATCATTGGATGGATCCCGTCCAGGGCCATCTTGGCCGTTGTTCCTTATCCAATTAAGGTTCTTCCTTGGTGTGTTGTAAATGCAGAAAGCAAAAAAAAAAAAAGTCTCTGCAAATGTCGTCTCATCCTTCGCTCGCTTATCGCTCATAATAATGTGAATAAATAAAAACCCACTCTTTTGCTTTGCCACGAACAAAAAAACTTTTTTTCTTCTGTCTTCCTTTCAGCCGCTTCTGATCTCGGATCCACAGATCACCCAACTTTTGCCTTGGCCACTGAAGCCATACCGAGTCAGCTTCAATGTCATCACCAATGGATTGACGGTAATCTGGTGTCAAGGTCCGTTTTGACCTCAAAGCGCGTACTATGCAGTACGTAACTACCCAAGCAACCAAGGTAGGTAGGTAGGTACGTATGTGAAAGGATGGCTCGCTAAGCTAGGGTCTAGTTGGCTTTTCCTGCATTTCTCTTACTCAAGCGACGACTCGAGAAGGATGATGACAGTCCCTGAGTGGGTGTGAAGGAAGTGAGCAAAAACTGTGCTTCAGTGACGTCAGCAAGCCCGCTTGGGTTTGGCGAATTTCCATATCAGCAGCGGGGTCCATTGCTCTTGGCACCCTTGTGTCCATCTCTTTGAGTCGAGTTTTGTTGATTTTAGACCAACTTGATTGTGCATCTTGTACTGCACTACCAACATAATCCAACCCATCTTATAACCCCAAAGAGATCAAGAGAGAAGGCAGAGAAAGAACATCACAGTCGAAGAACCAACTTACAGACACATCACCACCACCACATTCATCACAATGCCGTCAACATTATCCAACAAGACCTTCAAGCTCAACAACGGCGTCGAGATCCCCGCCGTGGGATTCGGCACCTTTGCGGCTGAGGGCCAGCCCGGCCAGACCTACAGCGCAACCAAGGCGGCGCTCGAGGCCGGCTACCGCCACCTCGACTGCGCGTGGTACTACCAGAACGAGGACGAGATCGGCAACGCCATCGCCGACTTCCTCAAGGAGAACCCATCAGTGAAGCGCGAGGACCTCTTCATCTGCACAAAGGTCTGGAACCACATGCACGCGCCCGAGGACGTCAAGTGGTCGCTCGAAAACTCTCTCAAGGCGCTGAAGCTCGACTACGTTGACCTTTTCCTCGTCCACTGGCCCATCGCCGCCGAGCGCACCGAGGACCGCCAGGTCAAGCTCGGCCCGGATGGCAAGTACGTCATTAACAAGGAGCTGACCGAGAACCCGGAGCCGACATGGCGGGCAATGGAGGAGTTGTACGAGGCCAAGAAGGCGCGCGCCATTGGTGTTTCAAACTGGACCATCGACGGCCTCAAGAAGCTGTTCGCCATCGCAAAGGTCAAGCCTGCCGTCAACCAGATCGAGATTCACCCTTACCTGCCCAACGAGGAGCTTGTGCGCTTCTGCCTTGACAACGATGTTCTCCCGTCTGCATACTCGCCGCTAGGCTCGCAGGACCAGGTTCCCACGACCGGCGAGCGGGTGCGCGACGACCCGGGCCTGAACGCCGTCGCCAACCGCAGCAACCTCACGCTCGCGCAGGCGTTGCTTGGCTGGGGTGTCAAGAGGGGTTACGTCGTGCTGCCCAAGAGCTCGACCCCCTCCAGGATCAAGTCTAACATTGAAGTGCCCGACCTGTCGGACGCCGATTACGAGGACCTGTGGAAGGTTGCAAACGGTCGCAAGCCCACGAGGTTTGTTGACATGAAGGACACATTTGGTTACGATCTCTGGAAGGACAGCCAATAGATTGAGTGGTTGCATTGTTAGCGGCGTTCTATTTTCTTTTTCTTTTTCTTTCTTTTCTGTTCAAGTCAGCATGGGGATATGACTAGATTTATAGGATAAAAAGGTATCTTGGGAGCGATGTGCATTTGTTGGCAGCGTTCCAATTCAGTCCGACTTTACGAACTGGTAATGGTCATTGATTTCAGCCAAATCATACTCCTCGGTGATGTGGTTCCATTCTCCATCTTCGAGCTTGCTTTCCCATTTCACTTTGAGCTTCTCGTCAAGACTGTCGGGAAGTATGATTTTCACGTTGCGCAGCCTGCGGCTTTCCGGCAGGACCGGTAGCTTTAGAAGTTCTTCTTCAGATGGCAAGGCGTCCAATGCAGCTAGCTTCTTGAGCTCTTCGTCCTCCTTGGGATTCGCGAAGAAGTTGCCCTCCTCGACCTTCACAACGCCGGCCGCAATGCCAGCAGCAATCCTCGCGTCCCAAAAGCCCTCATTGTGGCCAGCTACACGCATAAGCTTGATGGCTTGGTGTCGTATCCGACGGACGCGGCATCTTATTGCGGTGTAGTACAGGGGCGCGAGCCATCCAATGTCGACATGCGACACTCCGTACGAGACCTTGGGGATAAAAGTATAGACAACATTCACCATCTCGCGCGAGTCGTTGACGATGACTATGAAGTGCTTCAGGAGCGCGTCATAATTCATCTCACTGTGGGGTCCCAGGCACGTCGTTACCATCATGACCGCCATGGCATGAAAGGAATGTAGCACAGTGGCAGCGATGCGTTCTTTGATTTTGTAGACGCCAATGTGCTCCTTTTCATATGTGATGAAGGCTTTGTGCCACATCTCCAGCTCGGCTAGAATCTGCTTCTGTTCATCAAGCTGCTTGGTGGTGGTCTCCTCCTGCGCGTCCCGCTCGGCCTGCAAGCATATGATGTTGTTCACCAGACGATCAATGTGCAGTCTTGCCTGGGCAACCGATTCGTATGCGTGTGTGGATAGCTGTGGACTCAGGGTCCGGGGCACCACTTGGTGGGGATTGCTTGTCCCACCAAGCATTATAGCCTGCAGGCTGAGGCGGGCAAATGTGTCGACGAGCCAATCGTCGATGACCTCGCGATGCTGCTTCGGTCCTACTTCCAAGGTCATTGACTTTTTGCCTCTTGGCCCTGTTGGTTGCGAGGGCTGCATTTGGTTCAAAAGACGCAAGCCGTTTTGCAGGTGCTTGTATGCGGTGCGATAGTTGCCGCGTAGGTTCTCGAGACAGATAAAGACGGCACATGTGATGAGCGTAACGCGTACAGCTGGCTTGCTACCGCTTCCAGATACCGGTTGCCGGTTGAGATGCCTGATTGATTTGTTGTACTGCTCGAGCGTGAACTGCTCCAAGCTATCAGGTGTATCCATCGACGGGATGCGATTAGCATTGCCGAGTGCCGCGGCGGCAGCTGTGAACCGTGCTTGGTGTGCAGTGCTGATAGCCAATGCAGCGTGCAAGACGGCTGGCTCGCTTGCAGTGGCCTGGATCAAGAGATTGTCCCAGAAATTCCAGTCAAAAGGTCCCATGAGTTTTCTCCTTGCCCGCTCCTTGAACCAATCTAGGTAGCGGTACTCGGCCTCACTGACTGTTTGTCTCCGGACCTCGGCGGCCTGAGACAATGTCATGGCATTGGCATTGGCGCTGGCAGCTGCTGCGGCAACAGCAGGACTGTAGACTTGACTGCCGCCACCCCAGATGCCGTAGCCCTCGCATACTCGGCGCGAAGACACGCATCGTTGGCAGGCGGGCCGACCCTCGTCACACTTGACTCTCCGCACTCTATGTTTGGTGGGTAGGTAGGTAGATGGGTGTTAGTGTTGCTCACCCGTTAGTTGAGTGTACCTTTGTCGCTAGCGCGGCTCGAGACGAGTCGACCCAAAGGGTCCAATCAGACGTTTACTCACTTGCATGTGCGGCACCCTGACTTGACCTTGGTATGCCGTTTGGCTTGCAGCTGCGCGCCGCGTGTGTTTGATGGATCTGATGGGGCCGACATTTCCCTATCTCATTGCCAATGCTGCGAGTGATTCCTTCAGGCAGAAAAATCTCACTCGGTTAACAGAGCGAGGTTTTCAACTTTTGATTAGTGGGCCATCTCGGTTTCTCGGCTTCCTGATTGATTCAGCAAAACAAGACCCTTGCATGCTTACGTCGGCCTGTCGAAAACATTCCACTCGATGAATGCCCAAAAGGTGTTAGCCTGTTCCAAACCCTTGAATGCCGGAGACGCAAAAGAGCGCGCCGAGGGATTTGAGGAGAAATTCCAAGCTCATGTTGCCTCAAGACGGGAAGTCACGCTTAGCTTTGCACAACCAGGCAAGCTAAGGTACGAAGTAGGCAGCCTCTATCCAAACCGTGCAGCTGTGCTTGCCAATATTGGTCTATCGCATCCACTTTGCATCCCTCTTTCTCAGTTCATGAATTCATTTTCATCATCATCACACAATCTCCACTTTAATTTTTGTCTTGCCAAAAAAAGAGCCAACCACTCGGTTTTGAGCATAGATCGGCAATGGGGATAAGAACAGGCTGTTTTCTGCATACCTACCTACCTCCCTACCTGGGTACCTACCTACCTACCTAGATATTTACACCAGGTTGCATCGGCGGTCATTTTCGGACATGACCGTCCTTTCTTCTGAGCTCATAAGCAGGTAAAACAGTTTTGACACGTTGCCCCAAGTTCTCTGTGACTATGGGATTAAAATGTCTGCCACATGTCCAATTGCAGACATTTGGAGATACTCGGAACCATTTCTATTCTGGACCTAGTCGAGGATATGCCGCATTGTCGGGAATTCACCCAATGAAACCAACTTCGGCCTATCAAACGGCAAAACTGTTCGCTCACCGAAATTTTGACATGGCTCATTGCACACACATGCCCACGGGTGGCTGCGTTGCTGTATGCCTACATCGAGTGCGCTTGTTGCGTGATACTGGCTGAATTGTCTCAGTGGTATCTGACTATACTAGGTACCTTGGACAAGGATCAACAAACGTCGGCGTGACGCATCTCCAGCTTACCAGCTATTAAAACGTGACAAGTCGTGACGGCAACGACTATAAGCCTTGGCAGCCTGCGAGCCAAGTAACCTGTATATATTTCGTTCACTTTACTCCCTGGGAAAAATGCGACCTGGTGCCCGTTCACAAAATATCGCTTTCCTAGTGGTCGTTTGCCTCAGTTATAGCTCGACTTGGGCTTGTTTCGCAATCTTGGAATTTGCATAAACAGGTGTTAAGTGCCCAGAGTTTACTCCCTTTGGTACACCGAAACACATACCTGGCTTGAAGACAATCTGCATGACCGGTTTAACAGATCTACATGACGGATTGTAGAACTAGTTGCAAGTTTGTTCTCATTGCTGTAACCACTAATATTATTAGGCCACCTATAAGAATGCTTCCGATTGCCCCTTGTGCTGGGGCATGGAAATCATGGTGTTGACATAGATTAGCCATGAGCTTCACGCTTCAGCTCACATTATGGGATGCACACGTGCTCTTCATACCCTGACACTACTTGCGATCGGCTTTAGCATCGTCACGGGACAGATAACCGTTCTACCCGGTGGAGAACCCAAGCAATACAATGGATCAAATGCCATTCTTTCCCGCGGGGACTTCTTCCTCCAGAGTGCTGAACGGGAGTTTATTAACTTCAATGGCTCCACCATTTCCTCCTCGTACGACAGCGCTAGCTTCTCGGGTGAGGAAGGCTTGCGCTCCTCATCAGATAGTTTCGTTCGAGGCGCCATCCAGGCATGGGGCGAGCACCTTCACCTCGCCGTCAGGCCCGAGGAGGTCTGGTTTACAATCATCACCCGAATGAACTTCTTCATAAACGCCCACGCTGAATTGCTACGAGATCTTTACGTCAGTCGCCAAGGCAAGGAAGTTATTGTCGTCGAGGACTGGACTTTGGAGGGCGTCATCATCCGCTTCCAGGATGAGATCCAGCAGCGCGTCAAGACGGATTGGCTCCGGGATTGGGTCATGCCCGACTTCACCACCACGACCGACTCGGACCGCATGACGGCCAACGTGCTCATGATGTGCCTGACACAGTCCTACGTCAAATTCGAGGACGGCGTCGTCTGCGGTCTCCCCTCGGTCACCCTTTTGGGCGACAGGAGCGATTGGGAAGCCCTCCTCGCAAAGCTCCCAACCACGTATGCTTCGCGTCTGCGGCCGATTCTGCGCTTCGTGTCTACGTTTGACGCACCAGACTCGCCCGACACGATCCAGTTCTTGAACGACACCGTAACGGCTCGTCAGGGCACCGTGTGTGGTCAACCCTCCTTACTACATCTCGGATTGAATCACGGGCTTCCACTTCTAGGATGACAAGGAACGCAGCTTTTCCTGGCGCAACGGGACCCTCATACTTGACAAAATTACGTACGCAGAAGTTGATCCGCATCAATTGCCCGTCGGGTTCGCCGAGGTCCCCTTTACCATGCACGACTACCCCAGCCCCGGGCTCAAGACAGACTCAATGCTGATGGCGGGCACACTTGGGAAGAAGATTGTTTCGGGAACCACAGGTGGGGCCACTGCAGGGCTGGAGAGGGCTGGACAGGAGGACCCGGTCGACAGGTCGTACTTACTATGTACACCACACACTGCAGCCGCTTTCGGGGTGGGCGTTGTATGGTCCCATGGAAACCAATGCCACAGTGGGGTATATTGAGGAATGCGAATTGATCGACCTGAATTCTAGTGTTCGTGCGAATTTTGTCCAGGAGCAATGCGGTGCCGGGAAATGAGCTGAGTGGCGGTGGTAGGGATTCGAAGAGCTCGGAAGTGCGTGCAGGGCTGTCCCTGGAAATCCTTTCACGAAGTAGATACTGAGTAAGTCTTATGTACGTACCTACTCAGCCCTCCTGCCTCCTCTGCAAGAGAGATGGATCGTGGCGTAACTTCGAGTTTAGACAAATTCAGCTCTTGGCCGTCAGACCCAAGTATCGCAATTCTGTTATAAATCTTGTTGAAAATTTGCACAATTTCTGCTTCCCAACTGTCAAACACAAGGCAGTTCAAATTTTGTACGTTGTAACTGTAAGGGATCGCCGGTCGATCTGTAAACCTAGGCCCCTTGTCTTATCAAAGTTTAACAAAATTATTTCCTGCTAACGTGGATGTACATGACCCGGATCAGGACATGACCCGGATCACTTTTCAAAACGCGTTTATTTCCAACCT
>JAVHJQ010005836.1:971-15136 GCA_031306095.1 Pyricularia sp. CD86 | reverse complement strand
GGGTTGACGTGGCTGAGTAGATATTTTTAGGGGCCGGACTTTAGGGGGGTCGGAGATGTGGAGCCCAACGTTACGTGTAGAAAGATTCCAATTACTTGCATTGGAATACCAGGGGTCATCTAAAGCAGATCCATGAGCTGGAGCTGATCAACAAGTTCACCCGATTCCCTTTTGTAGAGCCAACTTCCCTTCTCAAAGTCTGTTGGGCATTTCACTCATTTTCCTGACATCGGGCTCGAATTCAACATTATCAGTGGTATTTTCTTTGCCATTGCTGCTTGAGAGCCAACAGATCTGGCCTCAACACCAGATCTTGACAACCATGGCAACTTTTAGTGAGCCCATTGCCATCATAGGCACGGGATGCAGGTTTCCCGGCCGGTGCAACACACCTTCCAAGTTATGGGAGCTTTTGCAAACGCCCAAAGACCTGCTGAAAGAGATTCCAGAAAACAGATTCAGCACCGAGGCATTTTACCACCCTCAGAACTACCACCACGGAACATGCAATGTGCGACATTCCTATTTTTTGGAGGAGGACCTCCGCGACTTTGATGCCCAGTTTTTCGGCATTAACCCGGTCGAAGCCCACTCTGTCGACCCCCAGCAGCGCCTACTTCTCGAAACCGTCTACGAAAGTCTCGAGGCTGCTGGGCTGTCCATCAAGGAGATGCAAGGGTCCGACACGGCCGTTTACGTTGGTGTTATGAGCGCCGACTTTACAGACATGATTGGACGCGACCCGGAGACCTTCCCCACGTATTTTGCCACGGGAACGGCAAGAAGCATTCTCAGTAACAGGTTGTCTTTTTTCTTTGACTGGAGAGGTCCGTCCATGACCATAGACACGGCTTGTTCGTCATCTCTCATTGGTGAGTACACAAAAAAAAACCAATCTCGTCTCGAACCTCCCAGCCTTTGTCTCCGTGGCTTTGATGCTAACGCATTCGCAGTGGGTGTCCTGATTGATGGTTTTTTTTCGAACACAATCCTACAAGTGTGTTCGAAAGTGGTAGAGAGGTTAACTAAATTCTAATGCGCGACGTTTCCACATAGGCGATGCATCAGGCAGTGCAGACTATCCGTAGGGGAGAATCATCCATCGCGATTGCAAGTTTTATTCTCCATGCTTCTTCAACAATCCTCTCCGACAACCCTGCAAAGAGAGCCTCGGACTGGCGCTAACAAAACGGACTGTGCTGAGCAGGTGGCCGGATCGAACCTGATCCTGGGCTCCGAACAGTACATCGCTGAGAGCAAGCTACAGATGCTTTCGCCCACTGGCAGAAGCCGCATGTGGGATGCCGATGCAGACGGCTATGCTAGAGGTGAAGGCGTTGCAGCCATTGTGCTCAAGAAGCTAAGCCAGGCCATTGCAGATGGTGATCATATCGAGTGCATCATCCGCGAGACCGGCGCCAACCAAGATGGCAGAACACCCGGCATCACCATGCCAAGTGCCACTGCCCAGGAGGCCTTGATCCGGTCAACATACAAGAGGGCCGGATTGGACATAAGCAAACGTTCCGACCGCCCTCAGTTCTTCGAGGCTCACGGCACAGGTACTCCTGCCGGTGATCCCATTGAGGCGAGGGCAGTCAGCAACGCATTCTTTGGGCCGAGTTCTCACTTCAGTCCCACAAGTCCCGACGACACTTTGTTCGTGGGGTCTATCAAGACAGTCGTCGGTCATACAGAAGGAACAGCGGGTCTGGCCGCCGTGATCAAGGCCTCGCTGGCACTCCAGGCCGGCGTCGTCCCCCCCAATATGCATCTGAGCAAGCTAAACCCCAAGATTGAGCCCTTCTACGGAAATGTACAGATCCTGTCGGCAGCGCGGCAATGGCCCAAGCTTTCCGAGGGTGGCGTGCGAAGAGTCAGCGTCAACAGTTTTGGCTTCGGAGGCGCCAACTGCCATGCCATTCTCGAGGCCTACGAGCCCGAGTCGACACTTGACAGGCGGCGGTATAACAAGACGACAGGGAAATGCTTCACGCCGTTCCTCTTCTCGGCAGCAACCGAAAGTGCACTGGCAGCTCAGCTCGACAAGTACCGAGCCCATGTCGCTGGTGGAAACGCGAGCACGCCGGGCGACCTGAAGAAATTATCACTGACGCTCAGCAATCGCCGATCCGCGCTCCCTTGGCGGGCGGTAGTGACGGCTTCCAACAGCGTCGAGGACCTGATTGAAAATCTCGATCAATGTAACGACTTCACCAACGAAACATCTGCCAACCCGCTCGGCACAAGACTCCGTATTCTCGGCATCTTCACCGGCCAGGGTGCTCAATGGCCGCGCATGGGAGCTGCACTGATCGAGAGCTCCCCCGCCGCTGCCAAGATACTCGCGCGTCTGGACGAGAGTCTTCGGTCACTCCCCATACGGGATCGTCCGACTTGGTCGCTGCGTGAAAAGATCTTGGAAAGTGCCGGATCGTCGTCGGTCGCCATGGCCTTTGTATCCCAGCCTGTTTGCGCAGCCGTGCAGATCATGCTCGTCGACATGCTCAGGGCAGCCGGTATCGAGTTTTCAGGGGTGGTGGGCCATTCCTCGGGCGAGATAAGCGCAGCGTACGCAGCGGGATATCTCTCCTCCGAGGACGCCATCCGCGCAGCATACTACCGCGGCTTCCACATGAAATCGCTCACCCAAAAAGGGGCAATGCTCGCGGTGGGGACCTCGTACGACGACGCCAAGGAGCTCTGCGATCTTCCGGCCTTCGAGGGACGCGTGTGCGTCGCAGCGAGCAATTCGCCCTTCAGCGTGACCTTGTCCGGCGATGCTGATGCCATCGACGAGGTAAAGGCGCTGATGGACGAGGAGAAAAAGTTCAACCGCCTCCTCCAAGTCGACCGGGCCTATCATTCGCACCACATGAAGGCCTGCGCGGCAGCTTACATGGCGTCTTTGCAGCAGTGTGGCGTCCGAACTCTTGCGCGGACGGCTGCCTCCAGCCGTTGCCAGTGGGTTTCTAGTGTTTACAGTCACCATTCTGCGGACCTGGCTGCAGAGGGCGGTCTTGAAGCCAAGTATTGGGCCAGCAACCTGACGATGCCCGTCATGTTCACCGAGGCGTTACAAAAGCTTCTCGGCGACTGCAAAGATGGAAAAGCCTACGACCTGGCCGTCGAGGTTGGACCGCACCCGGCGCTCAAGGGACCTGCAGTACAGACCATGTCCGAATTCCTTGGTGGGCAGTCCATCCCATACACGGGCGTATTGTCCCGGGGCAAAGACGACGTAGAGTCGCTCTCAACAGCGCTTGGATACATATGGCGCACCCTGGGAGAAGGAGCAGTGGACTTTTCTGGCTACAGCCGGTTCATGAACGAGGAGCAAGGAGAAGCGACAATGACACCCCTGAAAGGTCTGCCGACTTACCCATGGGATCACCACCGCAAGTTCTGGCACGAGTCGCGTCTCTCGCGTGCTTACAGGTTCAACAAAGACCCGGTCAACGAGCTCCTTGGCCGTCAGATACTGGACGGTGCTCCGGATCAGCTCCGCTGGCGTAACGTGCTCAAGCGCAACGAGCTGGACTGGCTCGATGGTCACCAGGTTCAGCGTCAAACCGTCTTCCCATTTATGGGATACGTGTCTGCATGTGTGGAGGCCGCTATGAAGATTCGTGGCGATGCTGATGTTCAATCTATCGAGCTCCAGAATTTTGAGGTCGGCCAGGCTGTCGCATTCAATGATGACGACTCGTGGATCGAGATCTTGGTCGTTCTTGACAGCATCAAGGAATCCAAAGTCAAAGAAAGCAAGACGGTATCAGCCCATTTCGCATTTCATTCGTCATCCAACAATGAGACCGTGGATATGACAACCCACGCCGGCTGCGACGTCCTTGTCACGTATGGTGACAGGATCGGAGATCTTCTCCCGTCGCCAGAGGTCCAAGCCGATGACGAATACTTCATGCTGGATGTCGAGTCGGATCGGTTCTACAACGTTCTCGACGACATTGGGCTTGGGTATACTGGGCCCTTCCGAGCACTCTCAGGGCTGCAGCGAAAGTTGGGCAAGGCTACGGGCCGTATCAAGAACCCCGCGAGCAGCAAGCTTTGGCGAAAGCCTCTTCTCGTGCACCCGGCAATGTTGGATGCGGGCATCCAGTCCATCATGCTGGCCTACTGCTATCCGGGAGACACCATGATGCGCTCGATATATCTCCCGACCGGAATCCGGCGGCTCATCATCAACCCAGAGCACTGTCGAACATTTGCGGGTGAGGAGACAGACGTACTGTTTCAGTCGACGGCGTCAGTGGACGATCCCCAAGGTCTCTCTGGAGACGTGAGCATATATGCACCCGGAGGACTCTCTTGCAAGGCAATCCAGGTCGAGGGACTCCAGACGCAGCCCCTTTTCAACCCCACCGAGGCGAACGATTTGAATATTTTCACTGAGCTGGTATGGGGTGTTGATCGCCCCGACGCCAAAGAAATCGTTAACAAGGTTGATGTCCAGCAGCTCGATGGAGATCTGCTCTTCTCCCTGGAAAGGGTGGCGTACTATTACCTGCGAACTTTGGACAGGTCCATACCTCGTAGCCAGCGCACAGGCATCGATTGGCACTTCGGTCAACTGTTTGCCTACGTGGATCACGTCCTCTCTCGAGTGGAACGCGGGACGAACCGCTTTGCCAGGAAAGAGTGGCAGCATGATACCAAAGAAATAATACTCGAAATCCTTGACAGGTACCCCGATAACATTGACCTCAGGCTCATGCGAGCTGTAGGCGAAAACATTGCTGCCGTTATCCGTGGCGAAATCACCATGCTGGAGCCTATGCTGCAAGACAATATGCTCAACGACTTTTACGTCGTCGCACATGGTATGCCTCGCTATACTAAATATTTGGCCTCGTTGGCTAGTCAAATCGGCCACAGATACCCTCACATGCACGTTCTTGAGATTGGTGCCGGCACGGGTGGTGCCACCAAGTCGTTCCTCGGAGCGCTGGGCGACAAATTTTCGACCTACACCTTTACCGATATTTCTGGTGGCTTCTTCGAAAAGGCGAGGAACGTGTTTGCGTCGCATAGTGCGAAAATGAGCTTCAAAGTGCTCAATATCGAAAAGGACATCGAAGACCAGGGATTCGTCGAAGGGTCCTACGACGTGATTATCGCATCCTTGGTCCTTCACGCTACACGAAATTTGGCCCAAACGCTGCGAAATGTCCGCCGTCTCCTCAAGCCCGGTGGCTACTTACTGCTTCTCGAGATCACAGAGAACGACCAGATGAGATTTGGCTTGCTTTTTGGTGGTCTCGAAGGCTGGTGGCTCGGCTACGACGACGGCCGAGCCCTATCCCCTTGCATTAACATCGAGGAATGGGAGAAGTACCTGAAGCAGACGGGTTTCTCGGGGATCGACACGTCAATGCCCCATGATGAGATACTCCCCGTTCCTCTGTCCGTCATCGTATCTCAGGCCGTCGACGAAAGGATCGAGCTCCTGAGACAGCCGCTGCAGCGTCTGGATCCTTCGACAACACTCGTGCCGCAGCTGACAGTCATCGGCAGCGGGGCATTGGCAGACGAAGTCCATCGTCTCTTGCGCCCGTTCTGTGGACGCGTCAACGTCATCGAGTCGCTCGGCCACATGGGTGCCGACCAACTCCCTGTTGGAGGTGCCGTAATCTGCCTGGCTGACATTCAGGAGCCGGTCTTCAAGTCGATGGACGCAGACAAGCTGCGTGGATTCCAGACAATCTTCAAGCAGTCCGGCAGTGCTCTCTGGGTCACTCAGGGCATCCTCAGCGGAAACCCTTACTCCCGCATGGTGATAGGATTTGGCCGTACAATAGTACTGGAGATGTTGCATCTGCGCTTACAATTCCTCGACCTCGATCACGAGGCACCTGCTGACCCTGCTGCGATTGCCGAGACTTTCATACGCCTGCACCTGGCAGAGAACTGGAAGAACGATGGCGTGAACATGAAACCTTTACTGCACTCGGTCGAGCCCGAAATGCACATTGATAAAGAGGGTCGGGGGTTCATTCCTCGGTTCAAGCTGAACAAGAGACAGAACGATCGGTACAACTCGGGACGACGCAAGATAGTCAAAGAAGTGCCCCTCCGACAACAGCCCGTCGAACTTGTTCCGCCCAAGTCACAAGATGCCTCATGGTTGCTGGTAGAGGGCAAGAATATGCCTGAGCTCAAAGGGGCCATAGATATTGATGTCTTTTACACTGTCACTCAGGCCGTCGAAGTATCGGGAGGAACCTTTCTGTACCCCGTGCTGGGGGCAAGACGAGACACGAAAGAGATGGTGCTAGCGCTTTCGCCGACGCAGGCTTCCATCATCAGAGTCCCTCAGGCTTTTATCATTCCTGCTCAGGATTCAGTGGAATATCTTCAATTGTTCTACACAGAGCTCCTTGCCCGTGCCGTCCTTAGAGACGTTGCGGCCGGGACAGTTGTTGTCGTTCTGCGACCTACCAGCATGCTTAGCTGCGCGGTCGATCGTCTCGCTACAGACAAGGGAGCCAGAGTCCTTCATCTTGCCGACGAACCTGGCTCGGGTTGGGACTACCTTCATCGCAAATCCTCAAAAGTCCAAGTTCAAGATTGGGTAAAATCTAGGGTCGGAACTGAAGCTCCACCCGCTGTGTTGCTACTAGATTTCGGCGCGGACCAGTTCCTCTTGGCATACCTCCTGGAATGCCTGCCGGCAGAGGTTACTCGGGTCAAGGTTGGCGCTCAGGCCACTTCCGCAAAGGCGCGTATGACACTGGGGCAGTCGGAGCAGGAAATCAGGTCTTTCCTCGCTGATGTCAGGTATGCCCTGCTGCCAGCCCAGCAAACACATCAGTCGAGCAAAGGGCGCCCAAGCTTGAAGGTTTTCACCCTGGAGCACTTGACAACGAACAGAGCTGGCAGCGACGTGTCTGTGGTGTCCTGGCCTGCCAGTACCAGCACCATTCCAGTTCAGGTCCAACCTGTCAATTCCAAGGTCGCCTTCAGGAATGACAAGACATACTGGCTTGTTGGCCTTTCCGGGACTTTGGGTCTGTCACTCTGCGAGTGGATGGCTCAGCAGGGGGCTCGTTATATTGTCATAACCAGCCGGAATCCCAACGTCGACGAGAGGTGGACAAACAAGATGGAGAAACTGGGAATCAAGGTCGAAATAATTGCCAACAACATCTGCGACCGAAAGTCCGTCCGATCCGTCTACAGCCACATCTGTCAAACCATGCCTCCAATCGGAGGAGTTGCCCAAGGAGCCATGGTCCTTCACGATACTGCGTTTTCGGAGCTTGATTTGGAGCGAGTCAACAAGGTGATGCAACCAAAGGTGAATGGGAGTATTTATTTGGAAGAGATATTCCATAACACCCCTTTGGAATTTTTCGTCTTCTTTTCCTCCATGGCTTGCGTAACTGGAAATCCAGGCCAATCCGCCTACGCTGCTGCCAACATGTTCATGTCGGGCTTGGCGGTTCAACGTAGGAAAAGAGGCCTTAATGCCTCCGTGGTACACATCGGTGCCATCTTCGGCAACGGTTATGTGACCAGAGAGCTGAGCCTGGAGCAGCAAGAGTTCTTGCGAAAGGTCGGCAACATGTGGCTTTCGGAACAAGACTTTAGACAGCTGTTTGCCGAGGCGGTTCTTGCCGGTCAGCCTGAAAATACAGGATCTCCGGAGCTCTCCACCGGAATGATGACCATAGACAACAGCGAAGGCACCAAGGAAAACATCACTTGGTTCGACAATCCTATGTTCCAGCACTGCATCAAACAGAGCACAGACGGTAAATTGGGTGGCCAGACCGCCAAGGGTCGAGCCGTGCCGGTGAAGACTCAACTCCTAGAGGCTATCAACCCGGCCGAGGTCTACGAGATTATTCACGGTAAGAGAGTCCCAACCGTCATTTTGATAATTCTCATTCATTGACTGACATGTCTTTGCAGATGCATTTGCTGCCAAGCTACGGTCTAGTCTGCAGCTTGAAGACGATCGGCCTATTGTTGATCAGACAGCCGACACACTTGGCATAGACTCCCTCTTCGCCGTTGACATCAGGTCATGGTTCATCAAAGAACTTCAACTTGAGATCCCGGTCCTCAAGATCCTGGGCGGAGCAACAGTCGGCGAGATCCTCGAGACTGCGCAACAGTTGTTACCCACGGAGCTGCTCCCCAAGATGGACCCCAACGACAAGAGCCCCGCGAGGAAACTAAAACCACAAACTGACAGCAGCCCAGACACGGCTGCTGCTTCGGCTAAAAGGTCACCTGCAAAAGCCCAAACGGCCGTCGGAAACGATGGTGACCGCAAGTCTGCTGCTACAAGGGCGGAATCCGGCACCAAGAAAGTGGAAACCGTCACGCGTCCCTCGGTGCAGTGGCAGGTGCCTGTTGAACCCAGTACGGCGGTCGGTGATCTGGATGACAAACCGTTTCCTGGTGAAGATGGAGTCAAATTGAGGGCGGGTAGTTTGGACACGACCTTTACCCAGAAGTCTTCTGCTTCTTCGAGTGCGTCGATTTTGGACGCATCTGAAGACCAATCAGCCGACTCGGTGTGGTCTCTTGACACGGTAAACAACGAGCTTACCGTCAGCAAGAAAACCCCGATCTCATTCGCCCAGTCGAGGATTTGGTTTTTGGAAAAGTTCCTGGAGGATCCTGCCTCAGCGCTAAACATCACTCTGACGATTGAGCTCGACGGCCCTCTGGACGTCGATCGGTTCGGGAAAGCTGTCAAGCTTGTTGGTCAACGCCACGAGGCGTTGAGGACGCGATTCGTACATGGAGACGGTTTTGATGCGCCCATGCAAGAAGTCCTTGTTCACTCGACGTTGAGCTTGGAGCAACAAGACATAGCCAGCGACGCGGAGGCGGACGAGGTGTACCGCGAATTGCAAAAATACAGATACAAGCTCGGCGAGGGCGAGAACATGAGGATCATACTTCTCCGAAAGTCACACCAATCATTCCACCTTGTTATTGGATACCATCACATAAATATGGATGGCGTCAGTCTTGAAGTGGTCCTCCGCGAACTGCAAATGGCGTACGATTCAAAAAGACTACCGAACCTTGGTACCATTATCCAATATCCGGATTTTGCCGCGCTACAGCAGAAAGAATACAAATCTGGAGCATGGCAAGACGAAATCGAGTTTTGGAGGAAGGAGTTTGATGGTCGTCCGCCCTCTGTTCTCCCACTCTTGCCTCTGGCCAAGACTCGATCGCGCACAACGCTCACATCCTACTCGAGCCACACTGCGGAATTCAGCCTGGACCAGATAACACTGACTGGCATCCAGTCTGCTTGCGAATCTTCCAAGGCCACCCCGTTCCAATTCCATCTCGCCACATTTTATGCTTTGCTGTCCCGAATGGTGGATGCGGCGGATATCTGCATCGGCATCGGCTCGGCAAACAGGCACGATGCCGCCATGATGCAGAGCGTCGGCATTTATTTGAACCTCCTCCCCATCGTCCTCAAGTCTCAGCCCAACGAAACTTTTGCCAGCACTCTCAAGCGAGTACGAAGCAAGGTCATGGCTGCATTCGCTCACTCCAGGGTGCCGTTCGACGTTATCGTGAACGAGCTTGGTGGGTCACGCGCCACTACCCACAGCCCTTTGTTCCAAGTTTTGGTCAACTATCGACAGGGGACAGCAACGAGGAGAAGTTTCTGCGGCTGCCAGAGCGAGGTCAGATCCTTTGAGCAAGGACAGGCTGCGTACGATCTCGGCCTGGACATCATCGAGAACCCCGGGGGAGAGTGCAAGGTTATCATGACTGGCCAGTCGACACTCTTCGAGCCTGAAGATATGGATATGTTGAAAGACATGTACCAGCGACTCCTGGTGGCCTTCTCTCGCAATCAGGCTCTACGATTGGCGATACCATCGCTTTACGACCCAGAAACGGTAAAACACGCGCTCAGAATCGGACGAGGTAGGTTGAAGTTGGTAAATACTTCCTCGGTGCTCTCAACTTACTAACTGAAATTTGATAATCAAAAAAACAGGTCCCTCGTACACTCACAGATGGCCCGAGACCTTGATCCACCAAATAGACGACGTGGCCAAGCAAAACCGCCATAGCCTGGCCATTGTAGACGGCTCCGGAACATTTTTGACCTATGCGCACATGTCAAGAAGAATCAACGCCATTGCTGCCTCGCTGCGTGGCATTGGACGCGGGAGCAGAGTCGGTGTCCATCTCGATCCTGGAGCAGACTGGGTCTGCTCCGTCTTGGCCATTATGCGGCGAGATGCAGTATACCTGCCTCTTGATGCTGTCTCGGGATACTCTCGATTGTCTGCCATTCTCCAAGATAGCAAGCCGGACCTGGTGCTAGTGGACAACTCTACCGAGAAGGATGCTACAGCTCATTTCTCGCCTATACTGGCAGCAGACCAGATCCTCAATATCGATACTGTTTCGGTTACCCCGCCCGACACTTTGGCCATCGCGGCCAAGCAAAGTTCGGTCGCTGCGCTCATGTACACCAGTGGTTCCACGGGAGTTCCCAAGGGAATCATAATGAAGCATGAGTCTTTTCGCAACAGTACTGAGATCATGTCAGATAAGCTGGGCTACAACAATGGTCACACCGTCACACTCCAGCAGAGCTCATTCAACTTCGACATGTCTCTATGCCAAATCTTCCTGGCGCTTTCGACAGGTGGAACACTTCACGTGGTACCAAGACATCTCCGGGCAGACCCTGTGGCGATCTCTACCATCATTGCCCTCCACGGCATTACCAACACGTTAGCGACTCCTTCTGAGTTCATCAGCTGGGTCCGATACGGGAACGTCGAAGAATTGCGCAACTCGGCTTGGGCAGCAGTGCACAGCGGCGGCGAGCCCGTCAGGGATAGTTTGAAGGCTGCCTTCCTCACGGTCAACAAGCCAGGACTGCGCCTCCTGGACTGCTACGGACCTACCGAGGTCACATTCTGCAGCCATATCAGCGACGTCGACTACCGAGCGGAAGAGACCAGCATGAACAAGGGACTTGAGGCGTTGCCTAACTACGCGACCTACATTGTGGACTCGGGCATGAAACCCGTTCCCGCCGGCGTTCCCGGGGAGGTACTTATCGGAGGAGCCGGCGTCGTGGCCGGATATCTACACACGGAACTGAACACCCGAGGTTTTGCACATGACAGCTTCGCTCCTGACGAGTTCCGCAAGCAGGGCTGGGAGCAGCTGCATCGGACGGGCGACTTTGGGCGCATCAACAAGCTCAACGGGCGCCTGCTGCTTGAGGGCCGCATCGCGGACGACACGCAGGTGAAGCTGCGGGGCCTGCGGATAGATTTGAAGGAGATCGAGGCTGCCATGGTTCGCGCCGCCAAGGGAGACATTCTCGACTGCATCGTCAGCGTTGCACAGTCGGCCGACGTGTCAGGCGAGTACCTGGTCGCATATGCCACCACCCGCCCGGATGCCAGCAACCATCGTCTTGAGCACCTCATGCACCAACTTCCTCTACCTCAGTACATGAAGCCTGCCACGCTCGTCCTTTTGGAGAAGATGCCTACCAACGCGTCAGGAAAGATTGACCGATCCGCGTTCAAGTCAATTCCACTCCCAAAGGCCACCGAAGACAATGGAATGCAGCCCGAGGTTGGCCAGGACCTCAACGGCACCGAGTCGCGTTTGAAGCAGTTGTGGGAGAGCGTCCTGCCCAAACAGGTCTTTTCCCAGCACAAAGTCACAGCCGCGTCTGATTTCTTCAGCGTTGGCGGGAGTTCCATGTTGCTCATCAGCCTGCGAGCCAAGATCCAGGACACCTTTGCGGTGGTGGTTTCGCTCTTCCAGCTCTTCGAGGCCAGCACCCTCGGGGGTATGGCGGCCCTGATCGACGAGCTTTCGAGCGGCAGTGGTGAAAAAACGGCAGGTTCCAACAGCGTTTTGGACATCAACTGGGAAGACGAAACTGCGGTCTCGCCAGCGTTGCTGGGTATTCCGGTCGAGAAAAAGTTCTTCACAAACCCGGAAATTGTTGTGCTTACTGGATCGACTGGGTTTTTGGGCCGAGCGATTCTCACGCGTCTATTGAACGATGGTATCGTTAAGGAAATCCACTGTCTTGCTGTACGGGAGGAGATTCCGTTACTCGATTCACCCAAGATTATCGTCCACCGCGGGGATTTGACGCTTCCGGGCTTCGGTTTGTCCCAGAAGGAGCTCGCAAGCATATTTTCTAAAGCCCACGCCGTTATCCACAACGGCGCAGATGTTTCTTTTGTTAAATCTTACCACAGTTTGAAACCCGCCAATTTGGAAGCTACGAAACAGCTGGTTGACCTGTGTTTGCCTTATCAAATATCGTTTCATTACATTTCGACCGCCGCAGTCGCGAACCTGACGGGCGAAAAAAGCTGGGAACAACGATCCGTGGGCCGGTTCCCGCCGCCCGCCGGAACCGATGGCTACCTCGCGACGAAATGGGCTTCGGAACGGTATTTGGAAAAGTTCAACGATCAACACGGGCTCCCGATTTGGATCCACCGGCCGTCGTCCATTACCGGGCCGGGAGCACCCCCCAACGACCTTATGGCCAACGTGGTCGAATTTTCGCGCAGTACCGCGGCAACCCTGAACACAAACTCCTGGAGCGGTTGGCTGGATTTCATTTCGGTGGACGAGGCGGCGTTGCAAATCGTCGACGAGGTGTACGAGGATTATTCGTGGCCGGGCCACGTTAAATACCTGTACGAATCGGGCGAGCGGGTCGTCGCGCTCCAAGATATGAAGAACGTGCTGGAAAGGGAAGTCGGGTCCGTTTTCGAGGTTGTGGATGTGGAGGAATGGATTCGCAGGGCTGAGAAGCAAGGGTTTAACCCTTTGCTGGGAGAGTATCTGAAGCGTGTCGCTAATGCCCCTCTTGTTTTCCCTAAACTGATTCGACACGAGGGTTTCTTTTAAAACCTGGCTGTTTCTATTTGCAATCATGTTTAACTAAGATATTCGTATTGTTGTTGTTGTTTTTTTTCGTGTCAATTAAAACCTCCCAGTCTTTCGACCTTTTGAACGAACCTCTGCTTCCTACTAAAACCCAAAGAAATATGTGGCAAGGCCAGCAATGGGCACGAGGACAGCCGTCATTTTCTTTGTGGCCGACTGCCTGTGAGCCCTAATAAGCTCACCGGTAAGCATTCTACTTTCCCGTCCATTCCAAAAGCCCATGGCACTGCTTCCGTGATTCAACCAATGTTATACCAAGGGATGCAGTGACTCCCGCAAATGCCCTTCTTGGGGCTTTAGAATTGTTTCATAGATGGATGAATCTATTTGCTCAAACTGGTATGGGAACTCGGAAGGGTACACCGTCGTAGATTTGACCGAGAAATCGTCTATTTAGACATCTATTCATTCACCAGCTGCATTTCTATTTACCCCATGTACATCCGTTCTGCTCCGATATGTAGTTGGCCTGTCTGGCTCTTGTGATTTATGTACTTTGTTGCTTTGTGCAAGTAAAACCATTATTTCATACGACATTCATCAACAGGCTCCTAGTCATCATACTGTCATATCACTTGATCTCTTCGACCGAAACCGAGTGTCTTGATAATTTTGTGCGCAGTACGTCGCTCAACCAGCCGAGGTTGGGCGTCTTCTCCAGCTCCGCCCACTCCCGCGCCGGCAGCTTCGTCCATATATCGAACAGCTCAAAGAGGCTCACTACCCGGCCCACCATGGCACGGGTGTCTTCGTGATCTGGCGATCCGGGCTTGCTGAGCCTCGCCAGAGCAATCATGCGGTCTAGCGCCTCGACGACGAGTTCCCAGGACTGGTTCTCGGACATGGCGGCGCCGGCCCTCCCCAGCCAGAACAGCAATCTCAGATCCTCCTCGACCCAAGGGCCGGTGATCAGCCGGTCGGGAATCGAGGTCTCGGGGTGGACCTCGAGCATGTTTGGATAAGGCCGCTGGACTTCCGCCTCCTCTGCGACTACAACCTTTTCGAACTCGAAATCGAACTGGCTCTGCACTTGGAAGTCTTCGTCTCTGATGAAGCCTTCCCGGCCAATGCCTGGAGCCTTGCGGCGGAGTCGAACCTGCAGAAAGGGGGACGGCACGCGGTAGAAGACCGGCTGTGGTCGCCGGCCGGTTGCGAGCCATACTTGCTGAGCTTGCAGTAGTCTGGCTGTCGTCAACCACTTT
>JAVHJQ010005832.1:6004-19511 GCA_031306095.1 Pyricularia sp. CD86 | reverse complement strand
GACACACAGCGTGCGCTTAACTAAGATTGGCTTCAATCGACCAGGAACCAAATTGATGATTGGGTCGGCAAGGTTGCAGGTGTTGTACCATCGTAGAGCTTACCAGCTAGCTTCACATGACCCCCGTGCGTGTAGCCGGGGGCCGCAATTAAAAAAAAAAAAAAACCTGTCAAGGTAATAATCCATTGCTGATAGCAGATCCTAGGCGGGTAATCTAGCTGATGTCGACGTTATTTCGGCGATGGAGCCTTTAACCCGGCGGCTGGAGACCGCCACCAACCGGCAATGTCACAAACCTGACTTGCTCTCTTCCATGTTAATCACGCAGCCTGCTAGCCAGGCTAGCACTTTGATTGGATTAAGGTTGATTGATTGATCACGGACTGCCACCAGAGGATTAATGGATATTAATCGTCCAAACGCAAATGGTTGACAATAGTGCCCGCCTTCGGGGCACAGACTGGCGACAAAAGCACTTCCGATACTCTCTCTACTGTAGAATGAATGTGACTGTCAGCTAGCCCGATTGCGTTTTGCATGGGCAAATGCTCTCCCTGTCTTACTCTGTCAGCCGGAGAATAAAAATAAGCTGTCACTGTGTTGGCTGATCAGCACAATTAAGGGGACACATGGACCCAGAAACGATCAACAAGCTCGTGTTGTGTAAAGTACCTACAGTGTTTTACATGCTCTATGAAGCCTAGCCACACAATCGAATTGTGTAGAACAGTATAACTGATAATAGGCCCATGCTGATTGTATGGCTTGCACAACAATATTGTGTGGGCTTGTCCTTAGGTACATAGGTACATGTGAGCTTTGCCTGTTGGAAGATGGATGCATCCAAATCCAATTATGCTCGCGGGACCAGGGTAAATGCTCAATCGAATCTCTGGTTCAAATGCTATGCAACCAACCAAGGGTCCAAGATCTGTTTCTCCAATGTGGGTTAGTTAGTCTCGAGGTGCTCCGAAATTGAAATTTAGTGCTGCACAAGTGGAGTTAATAGTCCCTTTCAGCTACTAACGGTACTGTACTGCAGAGGTTGCTGCTCAAACATTGGTTTCGCTGTTGTGGTGTTCGACTTTGATGGCTTCCGCTAGGTGCGGCGCACCGTGCTATTTTTTCGGTCGGGTCTCGGACGGATTCCCTATTGAGTTTAATGCAGGCACGGGTTACAGTCAGAGATCACGCAAGGGTTGGTAACCTCCCTCCACTGGACCGTCTTGCCGTCTTCCTGCCACTCAGCCAACCAGCTTAGCTCACTGCCCCCTTGCCCCTCCATCTTCTTTGGACCTTGCTAGCCAAATATTCTAATTGGGGGGTTTTCCAGTTGCCATGTTTGATAGTCATCTAGTTTCCACATGTCAGCTCAGATCTTCAATTGAGGTTCGTACTGTACTCTGATGTTTGGTCGGGAAAGAAGGAGAGGCAGCATACGGTAGAAACAAGATCTGCATGTATGTAGGTCCCAATCAATCGTCTATGCATGTATGCAAAGGCATGCTTCTTTTCTGTTCTGGCGGCTAGAAACAGAAGCGAGATATGGCGGTACAAAGAGCTCAGCCATTCAGCTCTGTTCGTCTCAATTTCGTCCTGTTATTGGCCGCCCCACACCACGGCCTTTGACGAATTGGACCTGTTGCGACCCTTTTCTCCTTCCATTCCTTCCATACGTGGTGGCTTTCACCATTAACCTTCCGTGGTCGGTTGGCTGCAAGTGTCGGGGAGAAGCTTTCGCAATATCGCCAATGCACGATGCCCTGCCTTGGTATTCTTTGCTTGCTTCCAGGAAATTTGTCAGAAAATGACCAGAATCTGGCCACCCAGGTTGGCTTGGGCGCCCTATCGCCAAGCACAGATGGTGGTTGCATTCCTCTCTTATTTCACAATACTACTACCACTCCACAGAAGCCTTAATCAGTCCCGTCCTCTCACCGATTCTACCTAGCCTCGCTTCCCCCGTGTCATTTGCGATGTCACCTCGCTCCAGGAAATCATCTCATGTCAAGTTGACACAAGCCTGATAGGTCAAATACAGGAGATCTCGAATCCACATTGAGGATTCCAATTGCCCCGGTGGATCTTCATTTCTCCTCTTTAGTGAACCGTGGTCGGATGCCAAGGGAGCATCCTCCTCGCCGACCGCCTCTTCTATATCCGTGAATAAAATGTGGTAGCTCATTTAACCTACCAGTCTTTCTGGTATAATTCCGTATGGCCCTCAACTTAGAATAGCCAAGATTGGAATGCAACCAGACATGTCACCCTCCGTCCAATCCACCAGTGCCTTGGCCGAGCCCAGCCAGGCAAGGCAAGTCAGGCTTGCCTTGTGTCCGTGTCATTGCTTCTTTGTTCCCTCGGACTTGGACTGTGACCCTTCCTAGGCTCAAAACAGACATGAAATGCGGGGAGGCCGTTGACCGTTTTTGATGGATTTCCCGCCTTTTCTCGCTTGCCCTTCAGGCCCTTGCACCGCTCATTGACGAAATAGGAGTGGTCTCCAGTCTATTAAGACCCAGTCGTAAAGCTACCTCGGGAGATGAGGAGCATTGTTCAACCCTGTCCACCCAATTCCGCCAAATTCCTTTCCTCGTGGGTGTGTTAATTTAGATGGTAGAAAAATCTAGACGGGGCTGGGAGAGCTAATACTATCAAAGCATTGCATCGTCAAGGGTTTGATCAGGGGCCACTCCTTTCCGAGACCCGGGCGGTGTTCGCCAACGGGAGCCTGCGTGGTGCGTGTTGGGCGCCACTACGGAGGTATATGTCGGCTGGCTCCGCCGCCTCCCGTTTCAAGGAGCCTACGCGACGGTAGTCGCGCTACTTTTTGCCTTGTCCGCGACCAAGTAGCCAGAAGAACGGTGCTGGCCACTGCTTCACGAAGTCGGCTATACTGTTTCCTCCACTGTCACCTTTCAACACTTGTCTCGCAAGTCTTGATCGAAAACCGTGACCAACCTCCGAATATTCATTCTGCTGTCTGTCTCGGCTCTTTACTCTAGACCAATCAAACCCGATAAACATGGTTCAACATGAGGCAGACCGGAAGGCCAGGGCAGGGACGGGACCATATGGGGGTTTGGCCCTGAATCTCTTCGGCAAGCGTTTGGTCTATGAAAAGATCACTGCCTGCCCTGCTGATGGGGTCTCCCTGTTGCTACCAGCGTGACCAAGAGCTTTCCATATGGCATCCTTGTATCTTTTTTGGCTTCCCGGGCCTGGGTAATGGTGTCTGCATCCAATATGTCAACTCACAGGGCGGCCATGGTCGACTGTCCCCTATCTCCTCAGACGGGAAAATCTATGCCTATTTAAAGACTCTACCATTGGGACTTTGCCTAGACTGCATACGGACACACCGAAAACTATCAACGCCATGTCTGCGCAGAACATCAGGCAGCATCACGGGCTCTGGAAATATCGCTTTGTGCTCGTCTGCCTGGCATTGTTATTGCGACTTTACGACCTACCATTGGTTTATGCCAGAAGCATATGTTTATTCGGGCCGAATATATCTCCCGGATCGTTGAAATTTGTATGACGCCGTCTTGGAATGAAAGTGCTTGTCGTGAAGGACTAGTACATCATACTATGGATATTCATGTTCCGCAGAGCACATGGTTTCATGGATGCCTTTGTGTCATGCCCATATATCCACGTTGCCTGGTAAGTAGACTAGTGTTAAGTGATGTGATTGCATATTGGAAGAAACATTCTTGCTTTCAGTCCGTCAGTATCAGGAAAGATCCAATCCCTCGCTTTGGTTTCGGCACCACCAATAATACCACGGGTTCTCACAGCATCAAACTCAAGGCTTGCTCCACGGTCTTCACGCAGGGCACTCGTTACCAGTGTGACGCTCCATCGCCTGAGCGAATTCCAAACACGTTGTTCCGATGCTTGCAACTTCTTGACTTGCAGCTCAGCCGTACCAAACAAAAGCCTTCTGGAGCAGGAGTCGTTGTGACTGTAAATAACCTTCAGGCTGTGTATGCTTCATAAGTGACCTAAGATCATACGACCCAGGCCCTTTACAGCTGGGGTAGATATGACGACATTCGGCGTGGCCAACCAGCACCAAGCACGGTGGTGTGCCTACCGGAGGGACAAGCTTTTTCTTTGTTGGTAACTCCCGGCAAGGTAAACCGACCCCGCCTCAGCGTCACCAGATCTTGAGCGGGGAAGACTTCAAAGAGTTGTGTATGGCTATCAAGACTGGAAATAGTTCTAGATAGATCAAGCCCTAACTTTTGCATAGCTGGGACCGGGAATGACCTTCGAATCGGATAGTTGCCTTGTCTATACGGTACATCATAGCAGTCATTTGAGATTCAACGGCTCAGGGGTTGTTCACGTGGGTAGATGACTAGCTGTAGAATAAGCCTACAGGTGCAGTAAATGGATTTATTACCCTTTCTATTGGTTGGTGGCAAGCCACCCAAAGAAAACCACGCCGGATACGAACCCGCCAGTGATCTTTTAGCCAGGCTATGAGCAGCAGGCCACGAGAAAAAAAAAAAAGGCGTCTGCCTTAAGAAATCAGCCCAAAATCATATGGTTCTGCAACGGCCAATTTGCTAAGGTTGCAACATGATCAGTGGCGATATGCTTTGGTTATCTGCTGAGACGACAAAAAGTTATGGCCCCCATTGAAGCTGGAAAGTCAGCTGTGGATAAGGTCGAAACAAAATGTAAAAATGTAAAAATCAAAAGCTGTGCGGGGGACCGGAAGTGGAGGCTGGGACAAGTTGTGGCTCTGTTACTATTCCGTCCGCAATCTGCCTAGACTCGTCTTGCTCGAGTCCTTGTATGTGGTGTGTGCGTGCTGCGTTACTGTACTGGAACTAGACAAATGCTCAGCCCGACAGGGGTTCAATTGGTGCATGTTGTAGGATTTAGTCCAGGCAGAATTATTATGCAAATAAATGGCAGACGATGGCGAAGAGTAACGCTGATGTTAGAGTGTGAATCTGTCCCCCGATAAGCAAAGCCATAACGAGAGCGGAAATCATGTCCTTTGATCTGTAATTGACAGCAGCCACGCTGTTACTCTGGATGGGGTAAGAAAGCGGTCGGCGGAGTGAACGCCCGGGAGGACGAGAGAATGGAAGGGTAACAGATCCCGACCGACGTTTTCTGGACAGGAAGGAGGTGTGGACACTTGGGCAGTTGGTTATCAGCCAGCACAAACAAAACATCGGTCAGCCTCACAGGGACGCCTCACGCGGGGTCACGTCAAGTTCCCCACCAGCTCCTCTGTCATCCAATCAACCGTTGCTGGTTGGCGCGAGAGACGCCAGAGGTTACCAAATTGACCAGGTTTTCTTAGACGGAGGGAGCGGCTGTGCAGGTCTTACCCCCGAACAAAACAAGACTGGGTGGGCAGTTGCCCCTCCGAACCCGAACCCATGAGCTGCCCAGCTATCCTGCAGGTGAATGATGTCTTTTGCTCAGCAGATGGCCCGGCTGTGCTAATTATCGAAACCCACTCTTGTAAGCCCTCTACATCCTTCCCCAAGCAGCAGAAACAATGACGGACCTGCAATCAAGGAGGGCCAAGAGGGAGGGCTGTTCACTATCATTACGGGAATGCCGGCCGGTGTTGTATCATACCAAGAATCTTGCTCGATTTTTCCTGCACTCTCATATATAACCTATTCAGAATCCGTTATCAGGATCGCGATCATGCCTCCATCATCGTCACAGGGTCCAACCCTTACAAATACATCACTGTCAACTGCATGCATTCCTCTCACGTTTAGTTCATTTATATAGGTATATCACTATAGTGGGTTTGGTTGTCAACTCCAAGTCGTGATAATAAACCTATTGCCCTGTCAACGCCAACAACAGCAATAACATTGTTCAGTGACTGAACGCCTCACCATTTATATCGACTATTACCTCCGTCGGTTTAAAGGAAGCTCAGAATCGAGCCTCATCGAGCAAGTTGGCGGGCCATCAAGCTTCCGACGAGCGGCTCCGCTGGAGTCTGCCCCCAGTCAAGCAGGAAGCCAGCGCCAGTGAGACGGCAGAGGCGGATGCCATCATAGTCGCCTCTCCCTTTTATAACTCGCATCAAGCATTTCCCCAGACAGCACCAGGCAGGGAAACTTTAACATTAGGTTCGTAAAATCCTAGAGTAACTCGACATGCACTGAGACATGAAGCAGCTAACAAATTTGCCAACGTCACTCGTCTGGTCAGACTCGGAATATACGTTCTTTCCGCAGCTTCACGCAGGCATAGATCATGACCAGACTACTTTACAGCGCCCACGTCGGCAAACCACGCCTCCCATGGCTGCGACGGCTCAGGACGACCACGGGTCGTCGGCAGGCTCTCGGTTCGAGTGCTCGTTATGTCCCAAGACGTTCCCTCGGGCGTGTGATTTGAAAAAGCACACCAAGTTTCATGAGAGGCCTGTCAAGTGCCCTTATGAAGACTGCACATTTCATGACCGTGGCTTCTCCAATGAGAAAGAGCTAGACCGCCACATCAACGACAGGCATACGGAATCACCACAAATGTACTCGTGTAGTTACCTTGGCTGTAACCACAAGTCCAAACGGGAGTCGAACTTGAAGCAGCACGAAAAGAAGAAACACAACATAGTTCATCACCGAAACCGGTCTTCGGGATCCTATGTCTGTCCAATTGTGGGCTGTAATGGTCTATGCCGCAACGAACTGGAAACAAGAGGCCGCCACGGTCAGCCGACTGAGAGCCACTTCATGGACGATGTTTTGGCAGGCCAGCCAATTTTTCAAACCACTTATACTTGGCCAAATAGCTCCATGGAAGATATTGCACCCTTTATACCAGCCACAACTTTGGCCGCTTCTCGCAACTTGGCTGCCATCACAAAGACAGAGCACCCGACACCATTGGCCTATCCATTGCTCCGATCACCAGACCACAATGAAAATCTCAACTCTGCACTGTCCAGACTCCATCAGCTTGCAATTCCCGAATATGGTGGCACACCAGTTCAAGGTCAGGCGATAAACTCTGCACAGGGTAGAGAATTGTGGAATCTTGCTGAAGCAATACCATCGGTGCCACCATCTGTCGATTCAACAAACTATTCTGGGTCTTGTGCTGTTCAGGGAAAAGGTGCTTCGTCTATAGACAGGAACACGACCCCGACGCGAAAGCGAAAGCGAGGCAATGACAACGCTCCGGGAATATTGGCCACTGGCACCTCTCATGCCTTTGATGCAGGATATGGGGAGGATGAAAGCGTCCGAGATGCCGCTGGTGACTCGGAATACGATCCATCCGACGATCACAGGAGCCCAAGCTTGCCATCCACAGAGTTTAATAACTCTTCCCGACTGCAGTGCCCCTTTAAGCATTTAAACCCCCACATCTATTCAAGCTTGAGGGAATCAAGGTACAAACAGTGCGACGTTGAACGCGGGCCCATATCACAAATAACGTGAGTTCCAATCTTTATCCATACATGTATGTTTCTGGTAAAATCATACTGATCTCAGCGATACAGGCGTCACTTAACTAGGAGGCATGGCTTGAGTGTTGCAAACAATTGCATCTCGTCCTTTGATGCCCCGGTGATTGACGGCATTCATCATCCTTCTGCCAGCCTATGCAAAAACTGCTGGAAGACATTCAGCGCTCGGTCAGAGTCCGACAGCCATTTCTCTCGCAAGTGCCCTCCAGAGGCTCGAAAAGCCCTCAGCCGCCCAGAAAAGTTCAAGCTTCTCTGCGAGACCTTTTGCACAATCGTGCCTGCAACAAACAGCTCATCCAGCCGTTCAGCTGCAGTTCAGCGGCGCGAGCACCAGCCCAGACGGCCGAGCATGCTTTCTCATGTCAGTTCTGCTCCGGCTCACGACTACTTGGAAGATCCAAATGATATCTCTCACGATGGTGACCAAGTTGCGACGCTGCATGCGCGCATCGCGAGCATAGACCGTCGTATTGACGAGCTTGACTTTGAGAAATCCGAACTATTGAAGCAGGTCCAGGAGCTGACACAGGTGGGAGGAGCGGCACAAGGCGCTCTGAGCACCTTGGAGAGTCAACCGAACTCGCAAGCGACAGAGAGGGATGTCCTTGTTGGCGGCATGGATCGTTCAACCGAGGAAGATTCCGATGTAGCCAACTTTCCAGACGATGCCGAGTTGACCCTCATCTCGTATGATGAAGATATGAATATGTTTGATGAAACCATATTGGATGGGTTATTTGAGAACCCATAGTCAGTCGATATGGTCATGGGCGTTGAATGGTCTGGCTATTTTCTTCTTATCTTGTGGTAAAATGCATTTTGGTTGGTTTTGGCTACTTATTTTTCATGTTTGGTAAAATGGAGTTTGGTTGGCTTTTGGGTTGTTGCTTCTTCATCCATCCAATTTCCAGGATGGGGTACTTTCCTACCTCGCTATCTGAGAATTGATATAGACTTTGTTTAGGGACGAGATATCTTTTGCAACCATATGTCATGCAAACAGTTTTCGAATAGAACGGTCTTTTCTGGAAGCAAAATTATGGCCCAGTTCCGATATACTCTGTGCACAACAAGCCGGCTTCAACCGGGGATCCCACCCGGACCGGATGTACCGAGACTCGATAAGCGATAAGGAAACGATTTACGCGAATCAGACCCAAGCGACCGTGACGCGACCTTGAGGTGACGTCCGTCCGCAGTCCATCCTCAACCGGTCACAAATTCTATTGTGTATAAATTCTCCTGCTCAATTCGAACCTCACCTTTCATCTGAGCCACCAACCCAGAAACGTGCGGCAGAGAAATAGAACACAAAAAAAAAACATCACTGTGCAGGTGCAATTATGAGCAAGCCACTTTCATACGGCCTGAACCTAAGCAAAAAATCCGACTCACAAAAACCGAACCCCGCAAAGCGACGGCCCGTATTCGGCGACGACGGCGACTCGGACGATGACGACAACCGCTCCGGCGACAAAGGCGGACAGGTCGAGGTGATCACAGAGATCAGCGAAGCCGCACCGCCACCCCGCAACCGAGACGTCAAGACGTCGGCAGCAGCAAAGTCTAAACCTGGCAATGGGCTGAGGCCATCGTCAGGGGCAAAGCCGCCGGGGGTCGCAGGCAAGCAGGTGCCGATAATCGGCGACCTGTCAAGTGCGCTGACGGCGCGCAAGCATGCGGAGAGCGCCGAGCAGGAGGACCCGTCGATATACGACTACGACGCGGCGTACGACTCGTTCAAGGCGGCGCCCGCCGCTGCGGCAGTGGCCAAGGCGGCCTCGGCGGCGGACCGCAGGCCGCAGTACATGGCGAACCTGAAGAAAATGGCCGAGGTGCGGGAGAGGGATCGCAAAATCGCAGAGGACAAGAAGATGAAGCGGGAGCGCGAGGCCGAAGGGGACGAGTTTGCGGACAAGGACATGTTTGTGACCGAGGCGTACAAGAAGCAGCAGGAGGAGAACAGGAGGTTAGAGGAGGAGGAGAGGATGAGGGAGGAGGCCGAGGATAAGAAGAACGAGGCCGGCGGCATGACGGGCTTCTACAAGCGACTGCTGGACCAAGGCGACAAGAGACATGCCGAGATGATGAAGGCTGCCGAGGAGGCACAGAAGAACGGTGGACCGTCAAAGGCCCAAGAGGACGAACCAGAGGAAAAAGAAAAGACGGACGTCGATGTAGCCCGGGAATTGAACGAGAAGGGTGCCGCGGTAGCCATAAACGATGACGGCCAGGTTGTGGACAAGAGGCAGCTGCTCAAAGGTGGGCTCAACCTCGGTGCCAAGAAGAAGACCGAGGTCAAGAAGGACGACGACCGCGACCGGAGGGATGAGCGCGACAGGCGAGACCACGGGAGCAGCAAGGGTTACTTTGGCGGCGGAGGCAAGCAGGCCATGCGGGATCGGCAGTCACGCATGATGGAGGCTCAGTACGAACAGGCTCTCAAGCGTTCACGGGAGGAGGCCGAGGAGGAGCGCAAGAAGATTGAGCTAGTATCCAAGAGTCGCAAGACAGAGAGCGATATCTCGAGCGCCAGGGAAAGATACCTGGCGCGCAAGAGGGCCGAAGCCGAGGCGAAGAAGAACGGCGCTGTAGATCCGTAATGTCATCATATATATAGCGATACCCCCCAAACCTTGGTTTCACTACCTGGACAATTCTGTCAGGTTTCCAAAAACCCAAACTCTATACTACTGGCGTGTTGTTTTCTCTCGCTGTCTTGCGTGGTGCCGCGCTTGTCCATCGCGCTGTGCTACTCAGCGCATGTCCCCCGCCAAATGTTTGATTGTACAAAAAGTGTTTACAGTTAAGGCCTCTGGAGCCCACTGCAGAGTACCTTGATTATTACAGTGATGGGGCGTGTCACCACATCTTGTTCCTTGACGGGACTCGGAGAACGATTTTTTTGATGCGCTTATCGAACCTTGGCGGCCTCTTGCTGTATCCTTCGCAGGTACGAGGCATTGACGACATTCCAGGCTGCTATGTATTTCTCGGTGCATGACTGGACGCAGGTCGTCTCGCTGCCGGATAGGGATGAGCCGGGGGTCGGAACACACTTCTCGAAGCAGGTCGAGTTGACGTTCTAGCATAACAAATATCTGTTTAGCTACCTATAAAACTGAGTGGTCATTTCTTGGGTGCCATTGCATCCTACCTCCATCAGCATCCGTACGTTGGCCGTGTTGGACTCGGTCTGGATCTGTTTCATCAAAGCCTCCTTGATCGATGCCGATTGAGCAGCGGACAAAGTGCCCGTCGTCGACGATGAGGGAGCGGCCATGTCTGAAAACTCAGAGACGGGTACAGTAGTCTGCGTCTCCTCGGGCTTTGATGATCCGAACCAACCCATTGTGTCTGTGTATTTGCTTTTCGGTGGCTTTGAGTTTTGTATATGGGGAGCTCTTGCTGATGTACAGAGACGTATCAGGGATGTGTATATATATTTTTTTGGTTATCGAATTCTGAATGTGTCAAAGAAGGGGTCTGGGGCCGACTTAGGAAATTTGCTGTCGCCTGCAGTTAAGCTCACTCACCATCCTGACTTTCCGCAACTACCAATCCCGGTCTGTGGCGGTGCGTATCTTATCGCAAAAGTGGCTCAAGCAGCAACAACCTATCATTAAGGTACACCTACCTTACACTTGGCGTGCCGTCTTTGCGGGGACCCAAGTGCTACCAGGAACAGGGGTTTTGCATTCGGTCGAGAGACCGAAAAAGGCCAGCTAAACGCATGCACTTGGTGGTAAAGTAAGGCAGTAGTTAACGAAGGTAGCCCCATCGCAAGCATCTTTTGCCTCGACGATTTGCTCCAACCCAATGTCGACATAACCGTAGATTTCAGGAGCTCTGATTCAAAACCTCCTGCATTTTTTTTTCTTCATTTCTTGCGTCTCACGCGCATTTTTTGGGCTTTGCTACCAATTGGGTTTTTCCCCTTCTGGCCTCTTGTCGAGGCGACCGCTCCCTTCCCCAAGCCGGCATCATGTGGTTTACATCTTGCCTGTCGGCCTTGTGCCTGGCCGCGACCGGCGCGCTGGCGGCCGTTTCTGTCGACGACTCTGGAGAAGTCAAGAGCATAGGGGTATGGAATTGACGTACAATCGAGTTCTCTCCAGTTAGTGTGGTCTCAGATATTAACTTTATTGTCGCGTGCAGCTCAGGACACACTCCCTCATGCAGGTATGGACATATATCGCCCCTGTCCAACTCCACGCCACGATCAGGGCTGATTAGGCATGCCTCTGGCTACGATCACGGCCTCGGTTTGGAGACGCAGCTGACATGTATATGAATAGCCCTACCTAGATTCTGATATGCAAAGTCGGTGGTATGACTTTGGAGGAGATACCATTATCCGAACAGACCAGTACGTGGCCTTGGCTATTAGATGGATACCAAGAGGGTCGGGGAATAGCCTTGAGACTGACAAGGCAATCATGTTTGCAGATATATCCGCCTCACCTCGGACAGGCCGTCACAGATGGGCTCCTTATGGTCGCGTGTACCACTGACGGCAACTAACTGGGAGATTGAGGTCGAGTTCAAGATACATGGCAAGCATCAGCTTTACGGCGATGGCTTCGCCATGTGGGTGACTAAAGGGCGCAACGATGCTGGCCCTGTATTTGGCAACGCCGACAAATTCGAGGGTCTGGGTCTCTTCTTCGACACCTACAAGAACAACCGCCCGGGCGTGGTTTTCCCCTACGTCATGGCGATGGTCGGCGACGGACACACGGCATACGACAAGGACACCGATGGAAAGGGCAACGAGTTTGCGGGCTGCTCGGCCCGCGGAATCCGGCACGCTAGCGTTCCGACAAAGTTCCGCCTCACCTACTTCCAGGACAAGTCATTGAAGCTGGAGCTGCACTACAAGTCGGAGGGCGAGTGGACCACGTGCTTCGAGACAGACGAGCCGCCCGCGATCCCACAGGTCGCGTACCTGGGATTCACCGCCGAGACTGGTGAGCTGAGCGATAACCACGATATCATCTCGGTCAGCGCCAAGAACCTGTACACGGCCCAGCCTAGCAGCAAGGACAGCAAGAAGTCTGACAAGACAAAGGGCAAGAAGGCGAAGAAGGTCAAGGAGCACGAGGAGGGCGGTAGCTGGACCTGGATGATGATCAAGATCTTTTTGTTCATTGTCGTCATTGGCGGTGCATACGTCGGCTACACGGCCTGGAAGACCAACAAGCGGTCGCACAGGTTTTGAGTGGAATCAAAAGAAGTGGGTGCAAAGCCGCGGTTCTAGGTTGTTTTATGACGAGCAAGGTGGGAACTGCCTGAAGATAGCTGGGGACTGGTTGCAGGAACGAAGAGAAAAGAAAGAAGAAAAAAAAAACACCCGCAACAGAAACCAGCAAAGAAACACAGTTCAGCAGGCGTTACGAGCAGGACCAAAGTACATACATACCTATTTTTTGTACGCACTTGTGGTGCTATTTGGATGTGATCATGAGCAGACTTTCAGGGTCGCACTTGTTTACGGTAAAAAGTCAGGCCTGAAGCCTACTGCGAAATATAAAGGTGGGCGGAGAGCGCAGAAAGGGTATACAGTTGATTAATTAAAGCTACTTAGGTACCTTGGCTTATCCAACTATCTTGGGTATGCCTACAGTACTGTACATCTCAACTAACCACATCTTGCATGCTTAGCCACGTCTCAAAGGTGGCTAGGACCCGTTGAAGCACTTATCTGGTAGGTAGGTAGCGCGTAGATCGCATAGATTGATTGGTGGTCAGGGTGGAGGTGGACGAGACAGCTGGCCTGTCACAGCGTTGGCTACGTCTGGTCTGGTCTGGTTCTGAATTGACGGATGAGATGGGTCCATGACGTCGGAACTTAAACGTGGTAAAAAAAGACGCAATCGCCAGATCCGAACCTGGTTGTTGTGGGGTTTGGTGTCGAATGCATAGGTATTATTAGGCACATAATGCCATTACCTATGAGAGGGTTTTTGATAGGATATATGGGCAATTGATCTGATAATTGTATGCACTTTCTGAGCTCCATATTGGATT
>JAVHJQ010005822.1:822-39175 GCA_031306095.1 Pyricularia sp. CD86 | reverse complement strand
GTTTAAAAGACAAAAAAAAGTACGGTGTATGTATGGAGAATGCCTCCGTATCTTGCCAAGAGGGACGGAATGTGGATTGTTATGCAGTTCGTCCGTTGATCAGGAATGTAAGTAAAGGGACGAGTTCTAAACACGCATTATAAGTTAATATAGAAATAGATTGTCTAAGACGATTAGACAGTCAGTCGCCTTTGGGCATGGATCTTGTGGGCCATATCGTACCAGAATAAAAATTGGAACATGCGGTTTGGAAGATGTGCATGGGGGCTCTATCAGGCTGAACAAATGACAGTAAACTCCTGAAGGTAAACCAGGTTATGGATCCATAGGTCGGTAAGGAGAATGAGCGTCAATGCAACAAACAGCATCAACTGGGGGCCTGTGCTAATAAAGGTGGACGGACTATCTGAAGACATTAGTCGGTCGCTCGGGTCCCCCCGAAGCCCAGGGACCCTGCCCCAAAACTAGCCCATGCGGTGCCGGAAGATTTGGGCTGACCAAAGAAAAAGAAAGATAAATCCCTATTCTATGAGCATCACATCTTGACCTCTCGGCAACAGCAGCGAATGGCTATTCAAAGGGCTGAAAGTTACGCCACTGTAATCCATCCAAGTTGACTGCCGACGATCTCATGCCTGGGGGTTGAGGCATGATAGTGCCTGTCAGATGAATCATGGGCCATAATACTATGCCAGCAGACACTAAAAAGAGAGGCAAAATGACATATGAAGCAGGTAAAAACACCGCAGATACATCAAGAAGAAACTGCAACTTGATCCAATCGGTGTGTTGATAACAGATCCAAGGGGGACAAAAAAACCAGAGAATTATGTGGTGGCGTGAGTGGACCTTTTGCCCGCCGTAGCATATCATGGTAACTTCGGGTCTGCAGCGCGTGGAGAGCATTGACGGCAGGACCTGAGGTTAACGATTTGTCGGAACTTGCGGAGTTGGACGGCCCTAGACAGGGAACACCTAGTAACGGCCGGCCTGGCGTCACCATCGAGAGCCAACAAAACGGCAGGTAGCTTGTCTCAACCATAAGATCGGGACTGACTAAAAGCACAAAAGCAAAAAGCAGTATACGGCTGACATATTCAACGTATAGGGATGGATGGCCACCCGAGGTCCTTTTTTTCGCCATGATCTGGACTGTTCGATGGGCGGCCTCAAGAGCAGGATCGCCGGCTTTTCCTATCGTCATGACGACTTCTTGGTAACGCCCCTTCACTGCATTACTATCTGCTGCTTGGTGGAGGAACGCAGTCACGCGGGGGCTGCTTGCATCGCGAAATGGGTCAACAGTTACCTTAGGCGAACTAAGGCACTACCGGTAGATAGGAACCGGCATTGAGCCACAAGGTATTCGTACAAAGTCGTCGTGAAATCCGAATACGGCATATCCAAGACAGTGGAAGACGGGATTAGTTGCATTGTGGGGAATGGAACTTTTGGTACTGGTAACGAATCAAGCTTGCCCATGTTGACCCACGTGACATGGTTCAATTGCCGCCGGCAAATACCAACCCAATTGTTGCTTATCTATCTCATTGTGCCTGCCTACCTCCCAAAACTGAGGTGAGGTACCTTGGCAAGCTTGGTAAGCTTACTTAGGTAGGTACCTAGGTTAAGACGAGGAAACGGGAACCCTAGCGACAAAGACTTGCAAGACTTGTCAAACATCAATCAAATATTCGTCTTTTTGCCAGAGCAGCATGGCATAGTTGGTATATGACAACCTAGTCAGCACCTATCGGATGGAAAGCCAAATTCATATTCTTGGCCTTGGTAATCTGGGTAAATATGTTGCCCACGCTATCAAGAAACAGTCGTCAAGGACGCCTGTAACCCTTTTAATGCACAGGCAAAGCCTGTTGGAAGAATGGCAACGCTGTGGGCAAACTATCGAATGCGTTCGCAACGGAGTTAGCGATAAATTGTCCGGATATTCGACGGATATGCTTTCAGGGTCCTCTCCGATCAATAATCTTATCGTAACGACCAAGACATACAAGACAGTCCAAGCACTTGCACCTATTAGGCATAGGCTTGGTCCCGAATCCAGCATACTGTTTCTTCAGAATGGAATGGGTAAGTTCTCCTGATGCACCCTTTCCAGATTTTTGCCTTTCCTGACTTGAGCGAGTCTCAAGGAACCATCGATGAGGTCTCCACAAGCCTATTTAAAGATGCCAAACTACGTCCGAGCTACTGGGCTGGTATTGCAAGCGTGGGAATATATAGGCACGGTCCATTCTCCATTGTGCACGCTGGCAAAGGCAGTCTAATTCTTGGAAAAGTAGAAGGGCGCATTGATGCCTCCTCAGCAGCAGATGTGGGCGGCGGGAACTTTATGGTGCAACGCCTCCTCGAAGCAGACGGACTTGCAGCCACTTTGGTGGAGCCCGAGTTGCTCAGGATTTCGCAACTCCGAAAGCTGGCGGCCAACGCGATAATCAATCCATTGACGGCCTTGCTTGGCTGCGTTAATGGTGAAGTTTTTGGCAGCCCATCCCGGCAAATTGTCATTCAGCAACTTATAGCAGAAACGGGAGAAGTAATACGTGCCCTTCTACCATCCTCTAGCGCCAGAGAAGAAATCGGCGAGCAGTTCTCCGACCAGGGCCTTTCCCAGTATATTCTGGAGGTGGCGACAAAAACAGCAAAGAACTCTTCATCGATGCTGCAAGACTTCCGAGAGGGCAGGGAGACCGAGATTGGGTACATCAACGGATACATTGTAGAACAGGCTAAGAGACTTGGGCTGCCGCACGCGCGCAATTCGACCCTTGTAGATATGATCAAACAAGGGCAAGCCCTGTCTGAGGATGACGAGGTTATTCCCAAGCTTTCCGGACCGCCATAGCTGAGAGTCATATAGCTAGCCGTTCAACTCCGTTGTGGGCAGCATACGCCGGCGTGTCTACCATAGTAAAGGACTGCAAGAGCATGGGATGTCATGTACAGCACACCACCTGCCTACCTTGCAATATACAACAGGATACTACTGTACGTAAAAATGAGCGTAACCAAAGGCAACGGCCGTGCGAGTGGATGCCCAAGATGGGGACCCTTGTGGCAATCGAGCAATTGGCAGCGAAACACGTGGTCGCGACCCTCGGCCACCGCTCACCCCAAGGACAAAGTCAGACGGTGGTTGGCTGCGGGATCAGGCATGCTGCCCAACATCGGGGGCAACCTTTCTTGGCTCAGTATTGGACCGAGAGCGAGTTTGTTTGGGAGAGATCACAATTACAGTACAACAGAATCAAGTCGTGCAGCCATGGAATGAAAGACATTGAACAAAACGGCTTGATTGGCCCGGCATTAAGGATTCAAATCATTCGATTTGCAGATGCAAAGTCAGTACTGAAACCACAGGATGTCGATGGGTCGGCGGCTGCGAGAGGGCGGGTAGTAAACGGGATCCGCAAATCCCCAGCCACCTATATTTGGTATTGGTACTGTACTTGTATTGTTCAGTAATTACACTTGTTATGAAGCTTGGCAGCACACACCAATTGAGCCAGCCCGATCCTTGTCCGGTCGCCCCAGCGCCGTTCCTCCCCGCTCGGCTAGGGAGCCCTGGTACCCGCCCAGCCAAAGTCATTCAGACCGCTATGCCATCCGATCAAGCTCGAGGCTGACAGCGGGAAAGCTGCCAATCCTTGTCGTAAACAAAAACATAGCAATTCTTTTTCTGTAATTTTGAAGCTTCAGCTGCTTCACAGCACTTGCAACACAACACCACAGCCGCAGTGAGCAAGCAAATGTTTCGCTGCAAATGGTGCTAACAGAAAAGAGTACATAACTCATCGCCATTCATATTTCAGGGCGATGAGCGAATATTATCGGCGCGGGAGCCCCGAGAGCTCCCGGCGCAGGCGGCGGGAGAGACACGAACGCGACCATGAGCATGGACATGGTCCTGAACACTCCTACCAACATTCCCACGATGCAGCACCGCCTGCTACCGCCCCTCAGTACATTCCAACCGGTTCCAGGCCTCAGACGCATCAACGCGATAATGCCGACTCGAGCTCCACGTTATCCTCCTCCTCCACCTCCGAATCTCTCCTAAACATTTCAGCACCCAAGTCGCGCGCCGCGGGCATCCTCTCCTTCTTTACCTCTCCCGACCCAGCTGCACGCCGCCGAAAGTATCGCAAAAAGAAGAAGCGATTGCTGGGCTTTGGCAACTCGAGTTCCTCGTCTCTCGAGGAAGCGCTTGCTTACGGTCGGGGTTATGTCGACAAGGAGCGACGTGAGGCCGCCCAGGCCGCGGCGGCGGGGCGACCACATGCACATCCCACGCAATATAGCCAAACCCAACAGCAATTTTCCCAGTCGCGGCAGCAGCAATATGGCTCGCCTCGAGACCACCAAAGGCCAGCGGCGCCCCATCGTGATAAGACGGACGAGGAAATACAGGAAATCGGGCGGCAACTTGCACAGATGGCCCGTGATGGGAACCGTGAAGATATGGCCCGCAACAGCAGTCGCAGGGGCATCTCAGGGTTGATGGCTGGAGCTGCCGCAGCCACTGCTGTTGCGGGTTACCGGCGTTCCAAATCCTCCGACAAACGTAGTCGCGGCATCGGCTCATCGAGGCCACAGCAGCATAGTGACTCTGGTGACGAGTCTGACTGGGAAACATCATCGGAGGATGAATACTCCAGTGAGGATGTAGACCCGGGACTAGCCTACGGAGCTTCCACCGTCGATTTTCCCATGTCTAGACCGCCTCCTCCGGCTCAGAGGCCAGCAGAGAGCAGACCTATGCCTGCAGAGGCGCGCAAAAGTCATGTCGTGGATCCTCAAATGTTTGGTCCTATGAATTCACTGCGCGGACTTATCAATACGCCCTGCGGATTTGACGACCCAGTCCAGAAGCAAAACAGAGAATCCGAGCCAAGACAGGATAGACCAGTACCATCGGTCGAGAGTGCCTCGTTTGAAGCTCGTCCCCTTCGTGAGGTGTATCCTGTTCCTACGTCCGATCCCGACAGATTTGACATAACGAGGGCTCAGTCATCTAGCGGACCTCGCCCAGAACCCGTACCTATCCAAGCACCAAAACCAATAGTGCCCATTTCATCACGTGTTTATGATGCACAGGATTACGCGAGATCTGAAGCTCGATCAGAACCTCGATCAGAGCGCGAGCTTCGCAAACGCAATTCCGATTCATCGTTTGCCAATGTCGCCCTCGCCGGGCTGGCAGGTGTTGTCGGTGTTGGAGCGGCCGCGAAACTGGCTTCCGATTATAGGGAGAAGAAGCGCGACGACCGTCGTGAGCGTGACGAACCCAGAGAGGAAGATGCACGACCAAAAAGGACTCGCAGCGAGAAAACCACACGAGCGGACGAGGTCCCTGATCATAAAGAGAAGCCAGACGACCGTCGTGAGCGTGACGAATATAGAGACGTAGATGCAAGACCGAAACGGACCCGCAGCGAGAAGCTCACACAAGCTGACGAGGAACCTCGTGCACAGGAGGGTGCATCTCACCGCGATGGTGGACATCGCTCCATGGATGAGCCTGCGGTGACAATGGATGATAGCAGGCGCCGCCAAGCTGAGCTTGAGGAAAAAATTCGACGTCTCGAGGCAAGTCTGCGCGAACAGTCAAACAGTCAGAATGCTCAGCCAGAGTCGACGGTTCGTGACCGAGATCAAGATCGTGAGCGCAAACGTCGCGATAAAAAGCGTCGATCTGTTATTATAGAGCAAGGCGATGAAGCACGTGCATCGTCAAAGTCTCGTGAGAAAGGCAGATACGACAGCGATGAGCCCAAGACTTCTAAGCGTAGTTCCAGGAGCTTTGGATCTGCAGTCGCATCCTCATCGAAATCACCCGCGGAACATCGAGATTCTCGGGCAGCGGATGATGATTTCCCTATCCCAATGAGCCAAACCCCTAATCGTCCTCTTACTCCCATGATTACTACGGTTGAGCGGGAGCCAGACTTTTCTAGGTTTGATGCACGTGGTCATGATCAGCCCAGAGGATCTACTGCGGACGTTCCCAGCGATCGACTCAGTCGCTTGGATTCTTTCGAAAGAGAGGTCCAAGATGTGAACGAGTCTGACAGCAAAGGTGCCCGTGAAGCCGCAGAACACTCAACAGATCCTCTTCCCGAGGCGGCGATTGCAGCAGCTGCCGCCGTACTTGCACGACATGGGCACAGAGGCAAAGGAATGCGAACGTCAGAGCCGCAGCCGAAACGATCGCGTTCGGAGGAGAGAGATGCAGTCCAAGAAGAAGCAGACCGACACTATCGCCAGAGTGTACTGGCGCGTAAGATAGCAGAGGATCAAATTCGCTCTCGGAGTGCGTCTCCTGACAACTCGCCGGTGGATGGACATCGCGAAGACCCGGTGATCCGCATTGTCACGCCGCCGGAAATGCACCATCATGAGAAGAACAAATTCGAGGCTCCGAACGCCGACGTCCGTATTGATAACATTATCGAACCAAAAGATCTGGAACAATACCGCCTGCCCCGTGGCGCGCATCTTGGAGATCCGTCGACATTCCCTGTTTTCAAGTCCAGAGATCCTTCTGCCGAGCGCGAGCGACCAATGCTCAACCTGGTTCGACCAACCCCGGCCGTCTCACCGATCCCTTCCCCTTCGCCTGAAGAACAGCAGCCTAGAGCATCACCCAAGGCACCCGAGAAAGTAGCGACCGAAGAGCCCAAATCTGCATCTGATGTGATTATGGGGCCACGTGGTGAGATAATCGATGTCGAGCAGCGCGAGAAATCAGTCCTGCCTAAGGAGGAGAAATCCATCGACAAGACACCCGAGGTTTCCGAAGGCAAGAAAAAGAAGAAAAAGAAGGGCAGTGCCTGGGGTAGTGTTCTTGCCGGAATTGCAGGCGCAGGCGCAGCTACCGCTATAGCTGCAGCTGCGGACGATGCATCGAAGACAACTCATACACCTGAAGAAGATGATAGGAAGGAACGTGCTATGCCTGGGGCTTTTGATAGCAGTGAAGTCCCAGCGGATCGTGATGAGATAACATCAAGAAAGTCACGGAAGGGCAAGGGAAAACAACAGGTCTGGGACGATGAACCGCCGTCTCCTGGACCAAAACCCGCCAGCCCCAGCACATCTCAAACCCAAGGTGCATTTGCGGATGACTTAGACTTCGCAGCCACCTTGGCAGCGGGCTTGCAAGACAGCGGCTTTGACCCAAACATTGTCATTGATGACCCTTTGTATAGGAGACGAGACTCGCCTCCGGGCAGCAGTGAACCTTTGGAAGATTCGTACCGTACCTCGTTCTCCGAGGCGGTTCCGGATCTCGACGCGAAATTTACCAACCCAGTTGTACCTAGGTCATCGTCTGGCCCGAGTACCGTCATCGAGATTCCACGCTCCGATCCTGTCGCTGATGCTACTGAAACCCTCAAGGATGCACATGAGGAGGAGATCCCACGCAAACTCAGCAAGAAGGAGCGACGAAAGTTGAAGGAAGCCCAGAACAAGAATCCTGACGAGAATCTTGTTCTCGATAGAGAGGCCACTTTGGTCGACTCAGAAGAGAAGCCACTGCCCCCTACCTTGGCAGAGGGTGAATCAACTTTGGTTGAGAACACGGATACGCCTGTGCAAGCCGATTTCAACGCCGGAGAAGAGCCAGAAGCACCCTCAGGAAAGAGGAAAAAGAAGATCAAAAAGGCGGCGCAAGCTGTTTCTCCATGGGACATTGTTGAAGAGCCTTCCAGGGATCCAGTCAAGGTCTCGCCAGCAGTCGTCGCTGATATCCCAAAGGACACTGTCGACGAAGCACAGTTCGGCTCGCGTGATCAAATTGAAGGCAAACCCGATGCAACGACACCTAGCTATGGTAGCGAAATCCCGACCGCCGTTGCACAGGACCCTTTGCCACTCCAGGAACCGGTGCCGCGTAATTTCTTTGAAGATAGCGTCCCTACATCCGACTACGCCACGCCTGCCCAGGAGGCGGAACCTCCGACATCATCTTATGCTAGCACTCCAGCAGTCGAGGATACATGGGATGCGCCCTCCTCCAAAAAGAAAAAGAAGAAGGGCAAAAAGGGGGCAGAGATTGAAGCTGTCGCTGACCCCATCGTCGAACCCACTCACGACGCAAGCAATGAGTTATCGCGTGACATTGACCAAGCCACCAATGCCACCATAGAAGAGACTTCTATTCCACAGGATCAGACCGTGGAACCACCGCTGGAAGACCCGCTGCCCGTCGTTGAGGATGAGACGGCGATATCCACGGGTAAAAAGAAGAAAAAGAAGTCCAAAAAGGCGGCAGCAGTGGACGCCGTGGTTGCCGGCGCTGAGCTTCCAATCGACTTGGCCGAAGAGGCCCCCAAAGAAATTGTTCCCGAAGCACCTCCGGTGGAAATCAACCAAGAGGCTCCCAAGGAACCTACTTTAGAGACGCCAACGGAAGACCTCGATAAGGTTTTGGACATAGCCCCCAAGGAAGCTACATCAGAGACACCGATGGAAGGTCTCGATAAGGTTTCAGAGATAGCCCCTGAAACGCAACCAAAGGACGATGTTGAGGCTCTCGATGCGGATACCACTGCTGTCGACAATAAAGTACAGAATGCTGTCGTCGATGGCCCCAAGGACCTTTTCAATGAAAGATCCCTGGATTCTACAGAAGCAATTGCTGCGTCTGGCGCCAACGGAATCACACGCGAAAATGATGCCCTCCCTGACGCTTCCCCTGCTGTGGTTATAGACCAAGACACTCAAACGGGGTCATCCTCCAAGAAGAAAAAGAAGAAGGGGAAGAAGAACGCCGCTCCTGCTGAGGAAATCCTACCATCCACACCCTTCGATACGGCTATACCCACAGAAGAACAGGCCTTGGCCCCCGTCGATGACATAATCAACACTCCTAGTGATGTTAAGGACGTTACTTCCAGTGACCCCAAGGAGACAGCTTCAGGTGAGCCCAAGGAAATCACTTCTGGTGAGCCAAAGGACGCAGTTTCCAGTGATGCCAAGGAGCCAGATCCCGTAGTCATCACTGAAACTATCACGGAAGCTCTTCCTGACGAATGGGCCATGCCTGCGATTACATCAAAGAAGAAGGGCAAAAAGAGCAAAAAGTCTGCCGCGATATTAGAAGCAGAGCCATCTCCAGTGACTGATTCTGGAGCTGTCGCCCCGGAAGAGGCAGCGCAGGTGTCAAAAGAAGTCGCCGAACCTGTAGATGAAGCTGGTGCGACTGATGGGGGGATTTCATCGACAACCGCCGAGCTCAAACAGATCGAGTCCTTTGAGGATAGCAAGCCGACTGACACGCTTGCAACGGGCTCTGATAGCCCGGTAGAGGAAATCAAAGAGACTTCTGTACCCGAATCCGGCACTCCTGAGGCTGTGAATGATGACTTGGCTGCGGGATCATCAAAGAAGAAAAACAAGAAAAAGAAGAAGAACAAGTCTTCTCCAGGGGAAGATGAGATGACCAACGCCGAGCCATCGCAACCGGACATGGTTGTCCAGGAGACCTCCACACCTTCTGAACAAGATGCCTTGGCAGTAGGAACCGAGCCGGATAAGCCCGAGGATAATCTCCAACCTCAAGACACCGCTATTAAAACTGAAGTGGAGACGCCGGCCGTAGAATCTGGTCTGAACAGTGCCTCAGCAGAAACTTCCAAGAAGAAGGGAAAGAAGGGCAAAAAGTCGGTTCAGGACCACAGTACGGCGACTACAGAACCATCGACACCGATCACTGCCGAGCAAGATAAGTCACAGCCAGAAGCTTTCGAAGACAATTGGGCCACGCCTGCGTCGACAAATGAGTCAAAGAAGGGCAAGAAAGACGACCCTTGGGCTTGGGAAGAGGAAACCCCAGGTTTGGAGTCGGCCCCCGCGCTTGAAATCCAGCCCAAGGATCAACCAGAGGGAGGCTTCGAAACTGATTGGACCGCACCATCTACCACGAAGAAGGGCAAGAAGAACAAAAAGGCCACCGCGGGCGATGATGATGAAGCCCTGGGCGTCACTACCAGCGAGGACAAGTCTCTAGCACCTCTTGACAACGTGGATAGTACAAGAGAGGGGGATGACAAGACTGTAGTTGAACACGATAGCCAGGCAGTCGAGGCTGACTTGGGCCCATCCAAGAAGTCCAAGAAGAAGTCCAAGAAGACGGCTTCAACTCTCGAATCTCCCAAGGAAGTCACTGCTCTATCCGAAGCTTCACTTAGTGGCACAGGCACAGAAATCCCCAGTGCGCAAGCTGTAGATGATCCTGCTGATACCGACGACAATTTGGAGTTCTTCGAAGCAAACCAGGAAGAAGACGTGCCGGACAATATTGAGCAGAAGAACAACGGAGGCTGGGTTGATGATGCCGAAGATGTCAAGACTGTTGTATCGGCCCCGACCAACTCTGTTGAGAAGGCTGCAGACAAAGAAGAAAAACGTTCAGGTGGAGGTTTCTTCAGCTTCTGGAACCGCTCGTCAAACACTTCTGACAACAAGGAGACGCAAAACGAGGGCAAGGACAAGAGGCATTCTTTTTTAGCTAATGCCGGCACCATTGGCGCTGGTGTCGGCCTGGCGGGGGCTGCGGCTGCGATTGCTAGCCATGCCTCGCGTTCGAATGCCACCTCCAAGACCAAGAAAGATTCCAGTCCCTCCAGGTCTACGAGCTCGCCATCACAGGATCAGGGGAGCTTTGATCCTGAAATAATTGAGCGGGTCATCAAGCCTGCTATCGATCCTCAATTCGGAGACCTACTACCGCTACCTCCTAGCGCACCAGCCTCTCCAACAACAGAGCTCCCCAGCGAGGAAGATCTGCCTGCGCTGCCGATAAGTCGTCCCGAGACTCCTCCCGAGCAAGAACGGAAAATGCTCCGGGAAAAATGGGCTTCGCGGCGTCGCAGCCAGCTTGAGACCCCCATCAAGTCTCCAAGCACCACTGCAGTCCCGATACAGTTCCGCTTGAGGTCGGGACCGTCATCTCCTGGTCTTTTCACCAAGACTCCACCTACACAGCCACACCCTCCCATTTCTTTGGAACCTAGCAGTGCAACAAGGCGGGTATTGCGACCAATGTCTTGGGATACTACTAGGGAAATCAAGCCTCTCTATCTGCCCGAACACGTGCGGTCCGGCTCCGCAACTGAGAATGACCTGCAACTCCCCGAGCTACCTGAGAGCAGGCCGTCAACTTCGGGAGACGCAGCCGGACCAGCGGACCGGTCTTGGGCCGAGAGTGCATATGCAGGGTTCAATCCCCTTGGCGCCACATTAGATAGTCCACTCCAACTAAACACTGGGGCTGTCCCAGCTTATAATCCAAGCGATCCCCTCGGGTCTGAAGATGTTACCCCCAAAGCAGAGCAGGGCATGAAGCCTTCGGATGGGCTAGTATTGAGCGATACAGAGACGAGCGACGTCTTCGAAGATGCGGCGTCCCAATTTAATCCATCGTCGGTCCAAAGCCCTGTAACAGAGACCCACGGTTTAGGCATATCAGCCGACGATGGATTCGACAGGCAACTGGAAAATTCTTTGATCTCGCCTCACTCTCCGACTAAGGATGGTCTTCATGGCAGCTCTGCCATGTTTGGCGCCGCGGGCATGGGGGCCATCACCGCCGCGTTGATGAGCCATGCAGATAGTCCCGACATTGAAGAGCTCAGCAGTGGTATTGAAGCCTTGGACTTGAAGGACGACAAGACTTTGGGCAAGACTACTTCGAGCAGTGAGCTACCAAGTGACATTCCTTCAGAAATCACCAAGGGTGACGCCATTGGAGTCACTGGTGATGGCTTGTCGCAACCTGAGGAACTGAGCGAGACGCCTACAAAGAAGGGAAAGAAGGCCAAAAAGTCTAAGGGCAAGAAAGCAGCTATACCAGATGCAACCAACTTGCCCATACCTGAGGAGAAACCTTCTGAAGAAAGTGCCCCAACCGAGAGTTCACAATCGTTAGATCAAACAGACAAGATGTCGCCAGACATGCTCTCAGCCGTTGCTGACTCGGCTGATGCCTCTCAACTCGCATTGACTTCATCACAGGAGCAAAGTACAGAACCAATAATTGCACCTGAGACCGAGCCTGTCTTCCCGGATAATAAGGAAAAGGAAAACCAAGACATAGACACTACTACACTGTTGAATCCGGACGTCCCCGAGCAGAAACAGGAGGCTCTTTCAAGTACGGAGCCAATTGCCACCTCCCAGGAGCCTCTATCGGAGACCTTACAGACAGGAGATGTCGAAAAAAGCCAGATCCATGATAATGTCCTCAAAGCAGAGCCCATCACTACAGAACAGTCCGAGACTACTGCCAAAGGAAAGAAGAAGAAGAAGAAGGGCAAAAAGGGTGCGGCGGCAGAACCGGAGGAAGTACCACCCCCCAAAGACACCGCCTTGCTTGAAAAGCAGGAGACAAATGAGGATAAGGTCGAGCCACAAACATCATCATTACCTACACTAGGTGACGGTGAAGGCTCTAAGGACGCTGGTTCACAACATCCGTCAGCGGTGGACATTGAAGCGCCTCCGGATTCATCCAATATCGTCAAGACAGGGGTTGTCCCTCTCGCGGTTGCGGCAAGCGTGGCAACTGCTTTGATGCAGGATGGCCCAGGATCCACAGGGGTCTCGCAATCCGCAGACGAAAACGACAAGATGCGGGACCTCGGGCCGTTGCAGGGTGGTATAAGCGGTGAACCAGGACTCACCGACACCACCGCTGAACCCGACATTGCGGACCAACAAACTGTGGGGCTTAGTGGAGAGTCTGGGGATGTTGCTTCTGGGTCCGATGCACAGAGCAAATCAGTGGATGCCACACCGGACAACAACATCGACACCGCTACTTCACCAGCTCAAGATCCACTAGCCGTCCCGGCGCCGATCCCTGTCTTGGCTGAAGCTGTAGATTCCCACCTCCACGATGGCGAGACCCCTGCACTCGATGACCTCGGGTCGCAAGCAAGACGCGATGCCGAGGATGGACTTGGCCTTATGGATGTGGCCGCAAAAGATGCTATGTTGGTTCCATCATCACAACCTGCCGAGACCTCTAGCGAACCTGCTACACAGCCAGAAGAGTCAATGGGTCAGGAGCAAGAGACACGATCGGGAAAGAAGAAGGGGAAGAAGGGCAGCAAGAAGAAGCAAAGCACCCGCGAGCCATCCCCGACGAGAGGGGAGCCAGTCGCAGAGACAGTGGCAGAGTCGGCCATAGAATTGGCAGCGGATGATGCTGATAATAACAAGTCACATGCCATTGATACCACGAGTGAGCCAAGCACGGATCCGGCGTCAACGGAGTTTGTCGATGCCGCGGCAGGTGAGGTTGCTGCCAATCAAGGTCAGGCTGCCGAGGAGATCTCGATGCCGGGACCTTCTGGGAGCAAATCCAAGAAGGACAAGAAAAAGAACAAGTCGGCAAACTGGGATTTGTCCGGCGAAGACGCACCGACAGACCAACTCATCGAGAACAGTAGCGCCACCATTCCACCCGTAGATGTGCATGAAGTCGATGTAACAATACCATCGGAAATCAGCTCGGGTCCCCAGGAGGAAACTGCGTCGCCGCTGGCTTCAACAGAGAAAAAGTCCAAGAAGGATAAGAAGAAAAAGAAAGGACTGTCATTGGATGATCAACTTCTGGCGGCTGAGCCCCCCGCCCCCTCTCAGGATGCTCAAATACCCGCTGAAACCACAGAACCCCCGACCGCCCTCCAGGAAACTGATGCAGGCCCTAAAGAGGAGGATTTGTCGTCTACTCCTGCTTCGTCGTCATCTACCAAAAAGGACAAGAAGGGCAAGAAAAAGAAAGCATCTGTCCAACCTGACTTGAACGAAAGTCCTGATGCAGTGATCTCCGAAGTACCCTCGCAGAAAGAGAAGCAGAAGGAAGGTTCTCAAAATGGACCAGCTGCTGCAACTGAGCCATCTCAAAATGCTGAAATTCCGCCAGCACATAGCATTTCAGATGCCGCAGATGACCAAGGCACGGTTGCGCTGGCACTCGACAAGGACGAAAAGTCAGAGCCTACTCAGCTCACCGAGGTACCGGCCGCATTAGCAGACCAGACAGATGTATCACCACCCGTCGATGATAAAGAGCCATCAGGTTCACATAATGCACAAGATGGCGTGGCTTCTGAGGAAGTCCAAAACACTGCAGAAGCTGAAGTACCACCTGTGGATACCTCGCATCAACCAGCATCTGATGAGGGCCAGGGCTCGAAGCCGACGGAAAACAAAACTCCAGTCGCAAATGATGACGGCAGCCTGTCCAATGCACCTGCAGGCGAACCAGAGAAATCTGAGCTGGAAAAAGATCAGGACCGTCAGCTTCCCACCTCTTCGCAAGAGCAAACCGAAAATGTCGTTGAGCCTCAAGACGAGTGGGCCGCCGCTGCCAAGAAAGGAAAGAAAGGAAAGAAGGGCAAGAAGCAGACAGTGGAAGCTGCCACGGAAGACGACACATCTGTCCCAGTCAGCCTGGTACAAGATTCTACGCCCGCAGTCACTGAGCCAGAAGCCGTCACCTTGGATGCCAGTGACAACACCGATGCTCAAGCATCCTTGACCAAGAAGTCCAAAAAGAGCAAAAAGAAGGGTATCCTTGTGTCCGACGAGCTTTCCGAGGATAAAAAGCCCGATGGACCTGTAGCGGACGTGCCAGGAGACGTGCCAGGAGACGTGCCAGGAGACGTGCCAGCAGACGTACCAGCGGAACCACGCGATGACGACAAGCCGCCAGTTACTACAGAGTCATCGGCTGACGCATCTCTAACCCCGGTCTCAGCAGTGCCCGTCGACGTGGAATCTGCAAAAGCACCTCAAGACCCTAGCAGCAATATCGAAACCCCATCAACCGAGCCAAGCGACAAACCTTTGATTGAGGGTGACAAGAAGGCTCACAAACCAGATTCGGTGGAGGCCTCAGTCGAGAATAGCAAAGACTTGTCTGTGCAGGAGGAAATCCAAGTTCCTGAAAACACAGCCGATGTTGTGGTGGCGGAGGAGCAGCTTCCCACGGCGACGAAAAAGTCCAAGAAAGACAAGAAGAAGAAAAAGGGAAAGGAATCAGATGAGCAAGCTCTGGCAGTTGCAAGCGATACACAAGTCTTCTCGTCCGTCGAGAAAGATGGTTCTGGGGATGCAGGACCCGCCGAAACAGAGACTCCTTTGCACCAGCCGGAACCAAGCGATTCAACCCCAGTTGACGCACCCACACTCGTTGAAACGCCCAAAGAGGAGCCCACTGATGCCCCTGTGAAGAAGTCGAAGAAGGACAAGAAAAAGAAAAAGTCTGCTGCTGCCGATGACGACAAAAATGTGGCTACATCGCAAGCTGAACCATCCGAAAATCTTCCGGCTCCGGAGGCCGAACCGTCGACAGCAATAGATACTTCGACAAAGGATACCGATGTGCCCATCAAGTCCGCTCTAGACTCCACAGCAGCAAGTGATCAATTTTCAGAACCTACCAACTCGCTCCAAGACGTAAAGGGCGATGCAGAGGCCTCCACCGCACATGATGTTCCCGAACGCACGGACAAGGACCCTGTTGCCAGCAAAAATCCCGATTCTGTTTCTGCAATTTCTAAGGATGGTGACTCTACCACAACTATTTCCAAGGAACTCGACCTGAGCAGTTCTGCAACTGCTCCTGTAGATGACTCGCAAGAAAAGGCTGTCTCAAAGAAGTCAAAAAAGAGCAAGAAACAGAAGAAGCAAGCTGAGGCTTTGGAACTTGATCCAGAACCTCTATCGCAAGCCCAAGCATCGGAAACACAGCCTAATCTTCCTGAAGACCATCAGCCGACTGAAGAAAAAGCTGTAGATGTCCCAATTACCATCGAACCGAAAATTGCCGATTCAGCTGCTGCCTCCAAATCTCAAGAGGCAACGCCGGAGGACTTTGCGCCTGTGAAAAAAGGCAAAAAAGGCAAGAAAAACAAAGCAGCAGCATGGGAAGAACCTGTTCAGGAACCCTCAGGCGAGAGAGTAGATGCAAGTGACACTCCGGTCAAACAAGACACGGGTCTTCCCGCTATCTCCGAGCCAGACCTAGTCAGCGAAACTACTCCAGCATCACAAGTCAATACGGTCGCTGAAAATGCTATTTCGACCAATGAGACCGCACTGCCTGGAAAAGACGAATCAGCCCCTGCTGTGCCACCCGACGAGCCTCCTACAGACGAACGCACCATTCAACCACCCGTGGGAGACAGTTCAGAAAGTCCCATGCCAGACTCGCAAGACACAACCCGACCAGACACCAAGGCATTTGAAGAACCCGACCTCGTTGTTGGTAAAAAGTCTAAGAAAGACAAGAAGAAGAAAAAGCAGGCTGCCCGGGAGCAGAAGGAGGAGCTTGAAAAGGACGCTGCTATTTCCGAGCCTGTTGCCGAACCCAGCTTGACACAGGAAGTCGATCATTCACAAGTGGCTGAAGCTGTGCCCTCAGAAACACTTGCAGAACCCAGCCTGCCACAAGAAGTTGATTCCCCTCAGGTGGTTGAGCCTGCGCTCCTGGAGACACCCGCAGAACCCAGCTTGCCACAAGAAGCTGATTCCTCGCGGGTGCTTGAGGCTGTGCCCGTAGAAACAGCTGCCGAAACGCCAGAAAAAGAAACCAAAAAAAAGTCGAAGAAAGACAAGAAAAATAAGGGTTCACCAGCAGTCTCTGAGGGGACTCCGGAGGACCAGCCTGTGCTACATCCATTGTCAGATGCTGATCAGAGCATCAATCAAGTTGCAAATACAGAGGATGTGGCAGAGATTACTGCGGAATATGTGGCCACCCCAGAACCTGCAGCCGACAAGGAATCAGAACCTACCAAGAAGTCCAAGAAAGAGAGGCGGAAATCCAAGCGAGATGAACTGGCTCAGAGCGTTCCACTAGATGTCTCCGAATCCAAGGACTTGGATCAAGTCACCGCTACGAATGAGCCGGAAGAAAGCAGCCAGAACACTACTTCACACCAGGACGTCACAGATTCGGTGCTGACCTCAGAAACACCGCAACAACACCAAGAAGGCCAAGTTGAACAACAAACAACCATCGAGCCTGCGATAAGCGACGATCCTGTCGACAAGACCGTAGACAAAGAGCCTGTAATGGCAAGCGATACTGTTGAAGACTCCGGTACAAGCAAGGATTTAAAAGGAGCGCTGACAGCAGCAGGTGTAGGCGCCGCGCTCGGTTCGGCGGCTACGACCTTAATGCCTTCCGACCCACCTCCTGAAGAGTCCCAGGTCTCAAAGAAGAAGTCCAAGAAAGACAAGAAGCGTAAAGATGCGAAGGTCGCGGATTTGGAGGCCGAACCTACACTTCCTGCTCCCCCTGCTGATGACGCTGTGACCGCACCCGAGGTGATCTCAGACAAGCCTGATGAGCCCCCTTCAGAACTCGCGACAGAGTCACAACCCACCGACACCTTGAGCCCAGATGATGTTGGGAAGGCCACAATCACTTCTGTTGTTAAGGAGGGCGAGGAGAAGCCGACAGAACCTGAAGCCATTGCGGAAGTTCCTCAGGCTACCCAACCGGCTGTTGCACAAGAAGAGGAATTTCCGGAAGCGATAACCAAAAAGTCCAAAAAAGACAAAAAGAAGAAAAAGAACGCCAAGGCATCTGTTTCTGAGACCATAGCGGAACTTTCTCCTGCAGCAGAGACGGAATTAAACATTAATCCGTCGTCAGATGATGTGGGGCTTTCTGTTGGCCAAAACAGTGACCAAAAGGCCAATCCTGAACAAAAAGCCGAGGTTGAAGCCGAAAAGGACAAAGAGGCCAAGACAGAGTCCAAGGCTGACGACCCCGACGCCAACGTTGCGCCTGATAACGACAAGCGAGATCTTGCGACACAAGACAATACCACATCTACACCCAAGGAGAATGCCGAGGCCATGAGCAGCGAAGACGCGAAAGAAACGGGACAGCCTGAAGCAGAGGTCGACGACTGGGGATTTTCAAGCAAAAAGTCCAAGAAGGATAAGAAAAAGAAGGGCGGCAACGTTACTGAGCCCCAGCTAGAGCCTTCTACTGTCACAGATGTCGTCGCAGCCGAGCCAGATGTTAACCCGGTGCTCGTGGAAGAGAATCCCGTTGCGTCTCCAGTCCCTGAACTCGAATCCAATCCGGAGCAGCAAAAGAATATTGAGGTCGACGAGACTGATGCATGGGGACTCACATCTAAGAAATCAAAGAAGGACAAGAAGAAAAGGAAAGGCAATGCTATCCTTGACCTAGAGGCGCCAGTGACTTCTGTGGCTTCTGCAACCCCATCCTCGGAGGACGCTCAGCCTGCCAGCGTCACGGATGAGACCGATATGGCCGCGACTGAAGTTGCACCTGTTGAATCTCAAGGAGATTCACAGCCAGCAGAGCCGGTCGATCTTAAAACTGACTTAGGAGGATCCACGGAAGAACAGAAAAAATCAGTCTCAGAGCCAGAACCTGAGCCAGCAACGACTGCAGATGTTACTTCCCCGGCAGCAGCCATGGATGCTGGACTTATAGGCCTTGGATCTGCACCCGAGACGACGGAACAAGCATCAGCCGAGCCGCCTGTGACGGAGCCCAGTGCCGATGCACAAATTCAGGAAGTAAACGAGGTGGCTTTACCAGCTAAGAAGTCCAAGAAGGACAAGAAGAAGAAGAAGAAGGGACAGGACCAGGCTACCGTTGAGGCGGTGTCGGAGAGTACCGCGCCTGCCGCGGACCCTGTCGAAGAGTCGATGGACTCCACGCCACCATTGAAATCGCCAGAGCCTAGCGCGGTACAGCCTGAAACGAAGTCAAGAGAGGAACCAATCGAGACGGACAAGCCCGTCGATGCCTCTCTGCCGGGAAAAGATGAGGGCAACCCTCTGCCAGAGAGCAGTGGACCCAGCGTCGACTTGCACTTGAAAGAAGACCCCCCGCAGCAAGCTGTCTCCTCGGAGGCTATTCCCGAGCCAACTGCATCAGGGGAGCAGGACGCAAAAGATACCGAACCTGCTGGAGCCGATGATGTCACGGAAGTCGTGACTAAAAAGAGCAAAAAGTCAAAGAAGAAAAAGGGTGCGAACGTGACAGATTTAGATTCGGCCTCAGGTCCTCTCAATGCGACCCAAGATGCTAACGTCGTTGAGCAGCCCGAGGGGTCTAATAGCAAAACACCAGTTGATAACCCGTCGATGATCGCCCCAAGCACAAATGAAGAGACCACTGAAGTCGCCCCCTCCACGTCCACTGCAGCACAGTCCCCGAAACAGTCCAAGAAGTCCAAGAAAGCGCCGTTCATCCCTTTGACAGACATGGAAGAGCCAGTTCAAGAAGTTAACGAGGCATCTGCTGCCAAAACAACAACGGAAGGTGGTCCTATCAAGAATTTGGAGGAGGCTTCAAAGTCGATGGAGATCGTACCTACAAGTCAGGCCGAGGCGACACAGGACAGCTACTTTGACACGAAACCTGGTGATGGGATTGAGAAATCTTTGCCAGAGTCTTCCGGCGAATTTGGGATTCATCCTGCAGTTGCAAGCTTGTTGGATTCCAAGAGCAACGAGGCCGAGCAGCCCATACCAACTTCGGCTCCACCAGGGTTGTTTTTGATGACCCGAGAAGGCTCAGATGTGTTTCTTAAGGATGGCCACGTACCAAGGCTTCTCACGCAGTCCACAGACAGCCCTTTGACAAGCCCACAAGCGCTGGATAGTGGTGAAGACAAGCACACGCGTTCAATATCCAGCATGGGTATTGAAGGTGCAGATCCGAAATCACAGCAAGAGAGTGCGCTGAGGGAGCCGATATCCAAATCACTGTCATTGGCCGACGAGGAAATCATTTCCCCAACCCTCGATGTTAAAGAATCACCTGCGGCCGAGCCCCTCACAAAAGATGACGTCTTGAAAGCATCAGTAGCTAGTGCAGTGGTCGGTGGCGGTGCAGCGGCTTTGGCAAGCAAGGTTGGGCCTTCAAGCAAAAAGTCAAAGAAGAAAAAGAAGATGCTCGACAAGCGAACACAACAGAGCGATGACTTGTTCGATGACCCGTCCTTGTGGGAAGGTACAGACAGGAAGCTGGTGGAGGGCTCGAGGGGCGATCTGGATTCTGGGGACTTCTGGGAAGTCCCCGACACTAAGACGGATGAGATCGGAGCAGCGGAGGGATCGGGGATCGGGCTGGGTATCAATGATCAAAAAGCCGCCTGGGGCATGGAAGACGGTGGAAATGAGGATACGGGTCATCTAGAGAAGCCGAACGATGCCGCTACTGACGCCCATGACGTTTTGGGCACAGATGTCGGTGCACAGGAAGACTCAAGACGACTGAAACATTCTCCGGAGACGGATGCATTAAACATCGACACAGGCTCGGATCCCAGAACTTCCGAGCAGAGCATTGTATCAACAGACGAGAACGGAAGACGCGGAGGCATTGCTCTGCGGAAAGAGTTGGTGGATAGCCCAATGATGGAGGAAAGCCCGATCCTGGGTCGCGGCACAAACTGGAAGCAATCACAAGAGAAAGAAGACTCGTCGGTTGATCCTACGCCAAAAGCCACACCGGCGGCACTCGAGGGGCAAGTTTTCTCTCCGCCGACTTCTTCAACCGACGCACCAGTCGTGGCCCAATCACATCAAGCGGGAAGCGAGTATGGAAAGTCGGGCTCTAACCTTCAAGCGAGTTCTGTTGAAGGACCGGAGACCAGCATGCCATCACCACGGTCGCCTCTGGGGTGGGACTCTGGGAAGGATGGCGCAAGCTCACCCTTCTTATACCAAGGCTCTGATGCTGGAGTATCGCCATCAAGAACGCTTCCGCCGGTACAAGAAGAGGAGGACGAAGGAGAAGCGTTGACGGCGGGCAGGCGTGCATCTCTGGACAAAGTAAACAGGGACAGTGGGTACTCGGCAGCAGAACCGCCGCTTGAGGTGATCAGACGGCGTCCGCGCCTGGGCCGACCCGAGGTTAGCCCACAGAGAGATAGTGGCGTGCACCTGCGCGACTGGCCCGATAGCGAGGGGCCACGGCTAAGCCCATCTCCGACACCAACAAGGGGACGGGCTGAGCGAAACAACGATGGCACGGTGAAGACGCCGAACAAGGAATTTTCAAGCGACAAGGGCACCAACAGGTTTGAGTCTTCTCCACCGGCTGAGGGCCATACCAGCCGCGCACTCTTCAACCCCAGCACCCCCAAGCTTGGCGAGCCGGAGCCACAGGCGCAGACACCAGATCCCAGCAAGAAGAAGGCACTAAGCGGCAGCAGCAAAAAGCGAGGCACGTATCAAGAGCTGGGGTCAGCAGCGATCCCACCAGCAATTCTCCCTGCATCGGCGGCACCGGCGACGACATCAAGCCCAGCCGAGGCGGTATCATCATCATCATCTTCTTCTTCTTCTTTATTCCGTAGACAGGGTTACTCGCCCGCGGTGGAGAGATCGTTAAGCTACAGCCACGATCAGGGCGTGTCGCGGCATGCATCCAACATGAGCGCCACACGGCTGCGCGCCACACCAGAGCCACTTAACTTTAGGCCTGACAGCCCAGGCAACAGCAGTATCCGCTCATTTACAGGCACACCCACACCCCCGCTCCGGCGGGCCGATAGGCGCGTTAGCGGTGATCTACGGTCGCTCAGCCAACGAAGCAGCGTCATTGGCCAAACCCAGGACAAGCAAAAAGACAAGGATCAGCGCACTAGTGGGGCAGCTGCTGCTGTTGCAGGCGGTGTCGGTGCCGCTGCTGCTACTTCTATTGCCTCTAGAAATAATCATCACGATGGTGCTGCCCAAAGCTCCACACACGACACCACTCCCGTCGCCAACGAAGGCCGTGTCCGCGCCAAGGACATGACCGACGTCTACGTAAGTTACTTCTCTGCATTCATTTGTGATGTTTGATAATCAATCAATCACTGACTTCTTTTGTCGTTTCTCTCTTCACAGGATGGCTACGGCGAGGGCCGCATCGGCTCACCGCGCTCCCCAACGCGGCCCCATAGCATGCGTCGTCGACAGAGCATGCAAGTACTCGAACTAGAGAGCAGAGTCGATCAACTACTGGCCGAGAACCGTGCGCTGAATGAGGCCCGAGCCAAGGCAGAGCAATCGCTCTCGCAAAAAACGTCGAGCCTTCTCGCCGATCGCGACGATCAAATAGATGCTCTCAAGCGATCCGTTGAGTTCCTCAATCAAGAGCTCTCTCGCCTTACCGAGGTCAACGAAGGCCTCCACAGCGCCATCTCCCAGACAGCCGTCCAGCACGATGACCGCTATCGCCAGCTCCAGTCACAGCATGACAGCACCAAGCGCGAGTTGGAGCAGACCCGAAGCGTCAGCGGAGCCAGCGCCGGTGCTACGCAGGCTCTCCTGGCCGACAAGGACGCCGAAATATCCAGGCTGCGTGCTGAACTGGAATCCACTAAGCAGCGTGTGCGCGAGCTCCAACGACAGAAACTGGCCGACAGACCCGCCAACGGTGACTTCCTCACTGTCCGCGACATTGATTACTTCGACCACCGCTGCCAAGCCCTTTGCTCCCACGTACAGCAGTGGGTTCTGCGCTTTTCCAAGTTCTCAGACATGCGCGCCTGTCGCCTGACCAATGAGATCAATGACGAAAAGATCATTGACCGCCTCGACAATGCCCTTCTTGATGGCTCCGATGTCGACCACTACCTGCGCGACCGTGTCAAGCGCCGTGACGTCTTCATGTCCATGACAATGTCCATGATATGGGAGTTCGTCTTTACGCGCTATCTCTTCGGAATGGACCGAGAGCAGCGCCAGAAGCTCAAATCTCTCGAGAAGCTGCTCCTCGAGGTTGGCCCGCCCCAGGCCGTCCGTCAGTGGCGCGCCATCACCCTGACCCTCCTGTCACGCCGCCCTTCTTTCCGTGACCAGAAGGAACAGGATACCGAGGCTGTGGTACAGGCCGTACTGCAGACCCTCTCCATGATCCTTCCACCGCCTTCTAACCTGGAGGACCAGATTCAGTCACAACTTCGCCGCGTTGTGCGGGAGGCCGTCGACCTGTCTGTCGAAATGCGCACCCAACGCGCCGAATACGTCATGCTACCACCTCTACAACCCGAGTACGACGCCAACGGCGACTTGGCCGCCACCGTTACTTTCAATGCGGCCATGATGAATGAGCGCTCGTCTCCCAACAACCCACCAAACTTCAACGAGGAGCTCCAAGCCGAGGGTGCCACCGTTCGCATCGTACTCTTCCCCCTCGTTGTCAAGAAGGGCGATGACAATGGCGTTGGTGACGACGAGATTGTCGTCCATCCCGCCCAGGTCCTCGTTCCCAAGTCGTCGAGCTCCGGCAGGCGTGGACGCATGACCACGCCGAGCTCAGACGCCGGAGGTGTAAGCCTCTTGATGTCCCGCGGCGGCGACACCGCCAGCCGGAGCAACATTAGTATGCAGGACATTGGCAACAACCAGAGCACCATCTAGAGAGTCTCTGGTTTGAAAATGTATCAGAGGCTTGTACATGCAAAGCGACAAGCTTAATTTCTATTTTATGTTTATTTTCTATCATGAGGACATATGAGAAGGAATATCAAAGAAGGAAAGGAGGAATAAAAATGCGAGTCTTGCTTTCTTGGTTTTGGTCTTTCTTTTTGCACTGAAATATTTCTCTGGCTCGAAATATGGATATCTTTTGGGCGTCAGGCGTATTATTCTTCGGTTTTTTTTACCTGTCATGTCATCTCTTGCTTATGGTCTCTTGGTTATCATGTGTGATGACTTTTCTTCTTCTTTCTTACTCCCTGAGTACAACACATTTTAACTACCTAATTCAAGTTTACATTGTCGCTCTCTTGGTCTCGAAATTAGAAAGTTGGCATCAAAAGTTCATATCGTGCCATCAGACAATCCCTTTGCTCAGATTTAAGCTCTTGAGAAATGAAACAAATGAGCATCACAAAGCTCGGTTTTAGTCTATGAAGATTGTAGCTCGGTATCACTCAGTTTGGTATTCAAATCGGCTCAGCCTTGACTCTCATGCACGATCTTGTTTGGTCTTCTACTACCAACAACAGTGACCATGCATTCATTGTCATCATGTATATGCAGGTATCTTGTTATCCTGGCGATTGTCCCTTTATCCCTTTACAAACCCATGCGTTTGACGTCATTCCGAATCGTAACCGATGACTCCTGGTCCCATGATACTATGCATACGTCAAGTTCATCCTATAAGTGGAAGAGGCCCCAGTTCGTCTCTTTTTTCCCACCGGTAAAGAAAAGGAAACCCAAAAAAAAGAAAGAAAGAAGAAAAAAAACCAAGAAAAATAAGAAAAAATTCAGCTCGAAATTATGCGAGCCTCTCTACACAGACGCCTATTTTCATTTGACACAAAGTGAGTTGCGGAAGATGCAGGAGTATACTGCCAAGATGATACAGGACTTATATCGGACAATCTTGTTATTCCTTTTACCAATTCATCTTGAACGAGCTGGTAAAAAGAAAAAAGAGTGTGATATGCAGTCCTCAGTTGCTCCATTTCATTCCAACATTAGGATCCACGAAAACATTCATGGAAAATTCTCCTGTCTGAGGATCGCTAGGAAAGATGGCGTTGATGGCATCCGTGCATGCGGCCTTGAGAGTGTTGTCAGTGTCAGTAAACCCATGTGCCCGCAATCAATATCAGAGCCTTAGTCGTGGTTTATATAACATATGAGTAAGTCGGGCCACGGAGCTTACCCAGTCAATGCCACACATGGCTCCTCCGCCAGACGGCGCAGGAATCTGGCCACTTCGCTGAGAATGCCCAGCGACGCTGCCACCGTCGCTACTGGCTTCCGGGCTGCCAGGATTCTGGGGCGGGTGACTCCAGAGTACCTCTCCGTTGGAAACGCCAGCAAAGACCACGTTTGGTGGCGGACCAGCTGGTATATGCATAGGTATGCCCGTCTGTGAAGACACGGGCGCTCCTCTTATGACTCCTGTACCTGTGATTGGCGCAGTTGGCATCATGGTTGATGGAATTCCGGGCTCTATCTTGAAGCTGCCAGGGGAGTGCTGATGGTGGTGTCTGTGTTGAGACTGATTTTGTGTGAATAATGGCGGCGAGTACTGCAAGTTTGGCTGACCGGTTGACTGCTGCTCGTTCTCCTGATGATGGGTTTGATGGTTTTGGTTCTGGGCTGGTTGGGGGTTGTATGGCTCCGCAGCCGCGAGCACAGCTGTTGACGGAGACACGCTACCCTCGGTCTTTATGGGCTGTTTATCTGGCACTGCCTCAGTAGTACTCCTGGGCGCACGCATCTTCCGCATGCCCATGTAGACCGCAGTCTTTTCAGCAATTTCATGTAATATCAGTGCGCCCTTCTCATCTCGGGTCAAGTTTCTATCCATACCAAAAACATGATCAAGACAGGCCCAGATGCGATCAGCTTCCTTATTGGCGGGTCGGTAGTAAATCTCGGTGGCCAGGAGGAGGGCAATCTGGTACTGTTGATAAGCTCCCAAATACCAAGACCAGGGGGCAAAGTCTGGGTTGGTCTCGAGCTGTATCGATATCTCGATGATCCCTACACCACCCCAAATGAGTACGCTGTTGAGCCGCGGAGGCATAGGGTTCGAAGTGTTGGCGTAGTACGGGTGGAGTATCATGGCATATAGTCGGTGCGTAAGTAGGTGCATGACGAGTTTTGCGTAACGCTGTATCGGCACGCGGTCGTCGAGAAACCTTTCATACTTCTCCAACAGGCGTTTTCGGAAGTTGCCAATCTTTTGCAAAACATTGGTGACGGTGGTCTTGTGGCTCTCGAGTCTGCGTCGGTCCATCCATATGTTGCGCATCATCTCGTTTATCTCGAAGCGCATCAGTGGCAGCAAGGCCGACGTCCACCTCTCAGCAGGACTGGGTGGTTCGATCGCGTTGGTGAGATCCTCTTCCTCGCAATTCAAAGGCAGACTCGTATCATAGTCCTCCCTTCTAATGGCTGGCTTGGGTCCTTGAGCCTCGCAGGTCCGGACGTCCAGGAAACAGAGCTGGTGCCAGAGTAGTCTTCGCACATGTGTCTCGAGCGGCGTCAATCCGTACGCTTCCCCATCACGGTGTAGGCCCATGCATTCCGCCATCCTCACTGCTGCTCCAACCAAAACCGAGTGGGCCCTCGAGATCTCGGCACGACATAGTGGTATCTGAGTTGCACAAGGCCGTTTGGTCAGTTGCTTCATTGTCTTCGACCGTATTATACACCATCGGGAGCTTATAAGGTACAACTCACCATATACATGATGAAAGCCTGCAAAGTTTCCACTCGCGTTGTCCTGAGGAAGTTGGCTTTGCTCAAAGCAGCTTCTGTCCCAATCTTCATTTTCTGCATCAGTGCAGCTTTAGACTCGCCGAACATGCGGACGTCGCCGTCATGCTCCAGGGAAACAGCAGCGCTAAACCATGCAGCAAACACCACAGCCTGTACCGATGGTCGAGGCTCATAACCGGCGTTGCAATCGTCCCAAAACGACTGATATGTCTGCTCAAAGCTTGGCCAGTGGACACAGCGGGCTATAGGATGTACTGCATCGTAGTAACGCTGCAACAACACATCTCCCATTCCCCTGGAGCTAGGAAGTAGTTGGTCCAGGCCCGGCGATTGTACTACCTGTCCAAAGAAGTAGCCGCTTGTCGGTGGAATGTAAGAGGTGCCGGGGCGCAAGAAGTCAGGGATGACTATTTCGGAACCGTTGGCTGCAGACATGCTGTCGGCCCGGGAAGTCTGTCCAGGGATATGATCATATCCTAGGGTCTGCTGTGGGGATGCAGATAATCCTGCCTCGATCTCTTCTGATATCCTTGGCCTATTGAGTCCTCCGATTCGCTCAGTGATACGCATCTTTCCGACTTGTATTCCCAAGTCAATTATATCATCAGTGGTATGTTCAACGTCTGGATCATCGTACGTAAGGTCTAGCGCAACCATCGGGGTTGCTTCGAGCTCTCGCTCGTCGGCATATTCGTCCTCAACATCATCCGCCACAATTCGCTGCTGGCTATAGCTGCGCGAGGCTGATCTAGCCACCGAACGCTCGAGCTGGCGCTCCAATGCACCGGCTTTTTCCTTGATCTCGGTGAGGCGGTGTTGACTCGCCTCATCCAACTTGGCCCCAAGGTATAGACATTCTCGATTGAACTTGGTGCAGTTGGCGCAGGGGTTAGATTTGTCACACTTGAGCTTCCTCCGGCGACACTCGAGGCACGATGTTATCATACGCATACGTCTCCTTATCGGCTTGGGGTTTCCTGGTGCTGGACCAGATGATGGTGCCATCATTGGGGCATGGTGGGCTGGGGCTTCATGATCATGGAGATATTGATGATGCTGATGTTGATGTGGTGTGTGGTTTTCCAAGTGCTGCTGTGCCGATTGATGAAACTGGTGCTGGCTGGCCATTCCTTCAACAGATCCAAGGTTGGAACTGGCGAAAAGTGGTCCATGCGCCATAAGATATCCATGTCTGGATGTCATGGTTGCTGCGTCCCTGAGCTCAGATGAAGCTGCAATACTGGTATTAGAGCCGTTGCTGACATCCATGGATGAAGTATGATGTCCGACAGAAGGCATAGAAATCGGGCCCTGTCCAAGCATGTAATTGTGAACTACATGGCGCTCGTGGCCAAGTCTTGGATCCATACCGGGTGTGTCGGACAGTTGGTGTTGAGGGTGACCACCATAAACAGGGGCTTTGTCATGGCTCTGCATATCTTGGTTCGAAATCAATTCCGTCACTGGCTTCTTATTGTCCACAAGAGCTGGTATCAGACAGGCCTACTCTACCTGAAAAGATTTCGGATAGATTCAATAGGAGACGAGGAGGGAAAGTTTAGTATGTGCTTCATCCACACAGCTGTAAATTGGTGGCGTCCCAGGTAAGACCTCTGTCTGCAGCCTCGGTCTCAAGGGAATGTAAGTCGGTATAAAGATATATGCCTAGCGACAGAGCATGAATTGAGCCGCGCGTTGGATGTAGTACCATATGCTCCGACCGCGTGGGCACGTGTAGGCCTTATATACCGATGGATATGCAAGAAAATTAATAGGCGCCAATTTTTGTGTTGACTGACTTGAGCCCGGGAGACAGACAGAAAGTGATGGCGTTGTCGCCCGATATTTGACCCTGTCTATAGCTGCAGCTCAGTGTGAAACCGAAGTTTGGGGGGGTTTTCAGCTGTCGCCGTGGATGTTTTGATGCGAGGCAGGCGAAAGGAAGAGAACCTAGTACTTAGGTGGGCCTGGCCATTGAAAGAAAAGAACTTCAGGCAGAATTAGTGCCTAGTTTTAGGAGGCAGCGGTTCCTGATTTGGTCTCCTCAACGTGGTGGTGCCTACCTTAGGTGGGTAAGTAGGTAAGGCAAGTAGACAAGGCAAGGTACCTTGCACGGAGCTGCTGTTGTTACAGGGCCCAATGGCACACGAGTTCACGGTAAGGGCAGAGAGCCCAAGGAAGAGGAACAAAGAAGGGCAAAAAGAGAGAGAAAAAAAAAAGAAAAAAAAAGCAATAAGTGAAATGATGGCGACAGAATGATAGATAGTAACAGAGATAGAGATGTCAGAGGAGAGGCGAAAAAGATAGATAGGTAACCAAAGATTAACCCAGCAGTGCTTGAGAATTCAGGGCAAAAGAGGACCAAGTCGGAGTGATCGAGGTCTTGGTGCTTGTGTGTGAGGACCAGGCAAGGTACGGATACTAAGACATGAAAGCCTCTCGAATCTTCTCGTACGGGCGTAACGGGAAAGCGCGCTTGATAGAATTGCGGGGTGACGATGAATGAAGCGGCTGGAAGGCGGCATATAAGACCGAGAGAATGAACCTAGCACTAGATCTTTTAGCTAACTAGATAGGTAGGTAGGGACAGTACTCTAGAACGGAAAATCCAAATCAACGGTCGTGTCTAAGGCAAAACGGCTCGATTGACAGTGGATCGGGAGGGAGGCTTGGAATGAGCGGTACCAATGTGGCAGGTGGCAGTGGAGGTCGGCAATGCTTGTTGAGGTGTGAGTGGGCGCGTAGGTTGATGTAACCCAGGCAGGTAGGTACCTAGGTATGGTTGCTAGTGAATGTGCCCAAAGGCCATACCAGGTCTAAATACAGGTACCTTAGGTCTAGGTGGACGTGCTGCCGCGTGGTTTAGATCCGAATGGATGGTTACCGCCAAGCTACCTCTAGGCAGGTACCTACCTACCTTCCTTTTCACTTCACTCGGTGGGAGGAGATAAGGCAAGCAAGGGGTAGCCCCCCAGGGTGGGCGAGGTAATATGTATACGGGCAAGCATTTAGAATAAAACAAAATAGAACAGCACCTACTTGATGGAAGCAAATATATACCTTACCTCCTACCTAGGTACCTACCTAGGTAAAGCAAAGTTCATAGGACTTCCTTGCGAGGAAATTGTGTGGCAATAGCTACAAGCTAATCAAAATATAGGTATTTACCATGGAATGGATTTAGACAAGGTGGGTAAGTACCTACCTACCTACCTTGCCATCTCAAGCTTACCTAAGGCAAGGTACCTACCTACCTTAACTGATGCTAGACGTAGCCAAGTTAAGATAAGGTAAGAGGAGGTAGGTACCGTGTATCTTAGTTACCCATCAACGGAAAGAACGGTCTGCAAAGGCCACTAGACAAAAGTTTTGCTGGGACAATGGCGCATCCCTAGACAGGAACGGCGAAGCCCTCCATGGACGGACAGCACACCCAAACCGGGCAGTCGGGTGCGCTACGCTGTAGGGACATGTTGCCCACCATGCATTATGGTCCATGGAGCCCAGTCCCCCGCTCAGACAGTACAATATTCGGCCCTTTAATGACCACAGACGGCAGGGTTCAAACATCTTGGGGGTGGTCATCACACAATGAGAGAACCTTGGCTATCGTACGCTACCAAAGACGGAAGTAAGGCGTCACTCTCTACCCGATTCCCCGGGGTTGCCGGAATGGTTTCCCCGGCGGCAGCGAAAGAACCAAAAGGAAACAACACCAACAACAACAACAACAACAAAAAAAGTGGTCAGCCACATTTTGGCTTCATTTATGCACAAATAGTGCACTTTTTTCCCATCACCATCCAACCGTCGCACTGACCTTGTTGGATGATCTTTGCCTATATGCCACGCTCGCTTCCAGCTGGGACGTTGCACCAAAGTCTGCACATGCATCATTAGCTAAACGCCACCAGCTTTACTAGGCCTTCTTTAGGGAAGGAGATGGGGAGCAGAACACGCCGTGGTGCTTAATGACAGGGAAGATAAGAGAGACACCATGACATGGTAATGGTTCCTATAATAGGACACCCCTTGTTTGGGCTCATCGTTGCAGTATGGTACACACAATCCCACTGGCCCTTTCTTTCTGCTCCCAACCATGGGCCCGGTTTGAAAGACAGATTCATGCATAGCAGGGCGAGGAGGCAACCACGAGGAGGGATGGAAGCGCGGAACAGGTGGGAACGGCGCGGTGTGCCTTTTTTTTCGTAGGTTCAGAGACACCATCCACGAACCGGACTGTGGGGAGAGTCTCTTGTGCAACACAAGGGACGGACGAGTCCAGGAAGAGAACCCTAGTGGATGGCCATGCTGCCACTTTCCAGCATTGGGGGGAGTCGGCAGGCTCCCATGTGCGCAGCGGCGAGTTCAAATGGATCAAGCACAGGAGGTTAAACAGAGTCTGCGCTTGATCCAGTACCAACCGCTAGCGCTGTGCCCACGTATCCCTCTCTCAAGCTAGATTAGATACTGAAGGAAGCCGTGGAAAGAAAGAAGACAAAAAAACTTGGATGTAGACGATGCTAAACTATAAGTGACGAAAAAGTCCAGCCGGGCACATACCTGGCTGTACTCGACACTTCAATCGCCCTGTCCTCGCCTGTCCTCGACTCATCCAAAGACCTCCATATCCCTCAGGCGGAGGGGAACCCCTCCCCTCCCCTATTTCTCGAGTCGCACCGAGGAAAATAAGATGCGGGCTTCCTTTGGGGTGACGCAAAGCAGCCAGTGCATCGTATCGGGTAATTGGTGCGAGGTGTGATCAAGTCTTTTCCGGGACCATGACAGCCTGGTTGCATTTTCTTGTCGGGATCCAAACAACTCCCCCCATCGATACGAACATCTTTCCGACTCTGTGAGGGGAGCCCTCTCGTTCTCATCGAGCCTGTGCCTTTTTTCCCCTTTTTTGTTATTATTTTCTCTCGAGTAGGGCACCGAATTTAGAAATTAACGTGTAAGAGGAAAGGGATGAGGACGGCGTCGGTTCTTTTGAGCAACTCTACCGGAAGTTCCTCCGCGCAGGGGTCATGGTCCAATCAAGACGCTGCACCGAAAGCTTGTGGGTGGCCACTCCCGCAAGCTTGGAGCCAGGCAAGCCAGGTCGAGGTGGGGGCGAAATGAACGAAGCAAGGAGATATTCACACTATTTCCGTCAATTGTGTATGCGTGGAAATTTTGTCAAATTCTTTACTGGTCATGTCTAGTCTAAGGCGTAGGTGGCAGCTGTTCTATCTTTAGCCACATGGGCAGAACAGCCAAGGTATCAAGAGGTATCCAATAACAAACAAAAAAGCACTGCCCTTTCGAAAGCCTTTGCACAATTATCATGTGCGTCTATCATCTATTCTCCCACAGACATATACCTTTATACAAAACACCCGTTCCTTGGATGGACACAACAGTCCTGGGCAACTTAATGACCTCTGGTGACGAAGCAAAACATAGACATTTGATGGGATGCCATCAAGTTAACCATCTGCCACGGCGCATCGGCTACTTATAGCTGCCTTATTATACTCCCTCCACTTCTGGTCATTGTGGCTCATCCACCTCAGAAGTGCCTGTCGGACTTTCTCCCCGGAATCGCTACCCTCTAGGTGTGTCACTAGCCATGTGATCCAGGTGAGCCGCCCGGGGTTCGCTTTAAGGCCCTGGTGTAGGTTTCTGGTCGCCACTCGAAATAGAGATTGGATGGCCAATGCCAACTCTTCCCTGTGGCGCCCATCGCGCAGGAGGACGAGAACACAATGGTTGACATAGCGGAATGCTGCGCTACTCCTCGGATGGCCTGGGTTGCTGAGGATGACGCTACATTCGGCAATGAGTGCCGCCTTTCGGCTAGATATCTGGAATCGATGGTCCCGGCGCATACGCTTGCTTCGCTCTACCCATTCAGACTGACGCCCGCCCAGGGGCACACCTAAGTCGGCAAAAACATCTCCAGGTCTATGGGATTCCGCCATTCTTCTGATAACGTCTGTTTCTGAGGGAGTTGGAGCTTGCCGTGCCTTTGAAGCTTGAAGTGTATCTGCCGCGAGAACGAGGCCGCGCATATCATCCCCAAGAGTAGCCTCGGGAGAATGCCCAGTTGACACTATACGAGCTAGTGTATTCAAGCACGAGTCTCTCAAAGCCCTGCCTTTTTTTCTCAGCCTCGCTAGGGCAGGGATGATATGCTTTTCATCACCGATGGCCCGTGCTGTCGTCCATATGCTGGTATAAAATACTGTGAGAGGAGCCCTGAGGCTGTGCGGCGCAAACTTCTCGACGTAAGCAACAGCTTCCAGTAGGTGGCCAACACTGCTATCTCCTGTGCTTTGGCACATGCGTTTCTCGATCAACGCCACCGCGGCATTTGTCAGCTTGCCCTGACTATACCATTTATTCAAGAGCAACATGTACATTTCTGATGTTGGAAGTCCATAGCCAAGTCTCTCCACACGATCCGCGGCTTGGAGGAGATATTTTTGTCGAATCTGAGGCATGTGGCTGAGTACTGCAAGCCACCCGTGCAGTGCAATGCGGGTTCCTTGCGGGCGTGTTTCGGCACGGGCACAAATAGCTTTCTCGGATGCTTGTACCAACTTGTCGGCGGTTGCATTGTCATACTCCCGAATCGAGTTGGCCATCATCCAGGCGCGCAACTGATCGACACATGACAAGAGGCCAACACGTGCGTAGTTCAAAGCGCGCTCGGCAGCCCGCAAAGACATGGATGCATTGTCAACAAGCTCAAGTGATGATGCGACCGAGCCGTCTTTAACTGTTGTTAAGACGGACATTCTGGCCAGGTAGAATTCGAACTCTTGGCAGCAAGTCTCAACCAGTGCAGTCATAGCAAGTGGATCTTGCCTATCCGGATTTTTCCGTACAGCAACCGATGGCAGCCGCAGTTTCCAATACCCCGAGATCTCGTTTCTCTTCATGGTTGCGGCGTTCCTCATCTCCGACTCCTCTACCCATGATGCTGCAAGTTTCTTAAGGATTGCGGAGACATGTGCTGTCTGCTTGATACCTGGTGTCATCATGACCTGTCTCAACAAGACGTATGGTGTTACCAACCCTTTGGTTGCCATTCTGTCAATTCCTTCCAAAACAGGGTCCCAAAAGCCATCTAGCCTGCCTGCTTCCAACTCAAGTAGAAGGGCTTGGTTGCCAACGACGCTTCGAATCAGGACAGAGTAAACGTGAAAGGCCAGCCTGCGAGCTTTTTGCGGCTTTGTGCATCCGTCGGCGTATTTTTGCAGCGCCTGCGCTAGGTAAACAATGGCGACCTGGGCTTCGGCATATGACAGGAGACCGAGTCTGAGATAATCAGAAAATGCGCCAGTGCAGGTGTGAAATTTCTTGTATACCGACTCATGCGACAAGGTGCAAACGACGGTTTGGAGGCTCGAGACATCCTCCAGGAAAACGGTGGTCTGGCTGCTTTGGTCGATGATACTCATTGGCCAGTTAACACAACGCTCCTTTCTTGTGTCCGTATTCAATACATCAGAATCCCTCATGCTGTATATACTAATGGCATCAAGATTCTTCTTCGTGGGTATGTCCATTCTGACTGGCGGGGCAGGCTGGTGGGTGTTCGGGAGTGACCAAGTAGCTGATGGCCCAGGGGGGTTCATCGCAGTTGCTGGGGTGCCGAGGTAGGTTGCAAAATCAGCCATTGAGGATGTACCACCAAGTACCAAACGCGGACCAAACAGTTTATCAGGAGGCTCCTTGTGTTGTGTCGACGGGGGCGAGTTCGCGGATGGAGTCTTGCGTGTTGGATCTCGGAACATGTTGCCCAGGGCAGGTGGCTCCCAACGCCATTTTGAAAGGTCCATCGGAAATTCAAAGGCCCACGGAGGCGGGGATGGGTGCACCTGGAAGGCCTCGGTCATCTGCCTCTTACCGAGTCGTCGACGGGCCTCCATTGGGCCGGGTACAGAGCTCGCTTGCCGCCGCGACATGACTGCCTGAGACACGGAGAAATAGCGCTCCATGGCATTGGCAAGGACCCGGTCGGTGATCCATATTCCCTCGGAAGCCGCCGAAATGGCCTGACAGTTGCGTGCAAGACGACATCTCGGAGGGCGTCGTGCTTGCATCGGTCGCCGCTGAGAGGCGGTACGCGATTAGACGCGACCTGGCGACGAGAGCAAAGAGTATTGGTGTATCAAGGCGTCCGGTATGGATGACATGGGATGGATGAAGTCGGCCGCGTCGTCGAGAATGGTGTGTAGATTGGACTAGTAAGTCTGTCAACAAGACATGTTGAGGCGAGAGGCCAATCTCGAGTTTTCCGGCAACTCTCCGTTATCGTGATCGAGCCGTAAAGGCAACTCATAGGCTTTCGGACAGTTGATTCAAGGGTCGTGTCGATGGATGCAAGAGCTCACTTTGCAGACATCAAAGCAGCTTTTTTCGGTGCTAGGAAGACTTACTTTGGTATGCCCACTCTGATCAATTGGAGCAATTTGATTGGGCAACTGCGTCAGAGGAGCTTCAGCCACATCCAAGCGTGGCTCCAGCTTTGTTCTTTGTTGGAACGGAACAAGCAGATGGATGTACCTCAGGTGGGGCAAACCCCGTCTGAAAGCTTTCACATTACCAGAAGCTTTGCTTGATCCGCCACTGCCGGCAGTGCGGGCAGGATCCATTTACTTTGCTTTGTACAAAGTACGTAAATTTCGGCATCAGCTACAGCGTGGTGGTCATCACAGGCACTCGGAAATTCCAAACATACCTACCCAATTATTTATCTGAGGAGGTAGTTTATTTTCATCAACAAGTGCAACAAACAGTTAAACATGGGGCATACTTTTGAACCACTCAAGAACGACCTGATTATCAGGGCTGCCTGGGGTCAGTATAAAGAAATAGGGTGAAGCAATCTGCATTGGACATGAACACCCCTCGTTCTGACACTATTGGAATTTTTTTAACTGCAGGCCAAAAAGTCGAGAGACCACCAGTATGGATCATGAGACAGGGTAAATATTTCGTTTTATAGACTTTTTGCTGGTTCATTACGTCCTATTTCTAATATTCTTGTCTTGTTGCCTTTGGTCATTTTTACTCTTTCACTTGCCTCTGAGATAAAACGCTGCTATTTTCCATAGCAACAATATATCTGACATGGACTTGCGCCTCTTTTTGTTTTCAGCTGGCCGATACTTGCCCGAGTACCATGAGGCCAAGGGCAACAGAGACTTTTTCGAGTGCTGTCGCGACCCAGAGGTGGCCTCCACCCTGACATTGCAGCCCATTGACCGCTTCGATGGCCTGCTTGACGCCTCCATCATCTTCTCCGACATTCTTGTCATTCCGCAGGCCATGGGCATGGTCGTCGAGATGGTCGACAAGAAGGGCCCGCACTTCCCAAACCCCCTTCAGTCGCCCGACGATGGACAGTACGCCGAGGTGCTCGCGCGGGATGTGGACGTCTCCAAGGAGCTGGACTACGTCTACAAGGCCATCACCCTGACCCGCAAGAAGCTTCAGGGCCGAGTGCCGCTCATTGGCTTCTGTGGCGCTCCCTGGACCCTGTTCTGCTACATGGTCGAGGGTGGTGGCACCAAGCTCTTCATCCAGAGCAAGAAATGGATCTTCAGACATCCCGAGGAGAGCAAGAAGATGCTACAAAAGATTGCCGAGCTTTGCGTCGAGTATCTTGCCCTGCAGGTTCAAGCCGGAGCACAGGTATGAAATTTCCGGCAGCCCCTATGTTGCAGTCCGCGGTTCACAGGGCATTTCACAAAGAATACTAAAAAACAAAAAAAAACCCTTAACTTCCAGCTTGTACAAGTCTTCGACTCTTGGGCAGGAGAGCTCTCGCCTGCATCCTTTGATCAGTTTTCCGCTCCTTATCTGCGCCACATTTCGGAAAACCTCCCGAAAAGGCTCAAGGAGCTGGGCCTGGATCCCGTCCCAATGATTGTTTTCCCCAAGGGTGCCTGGTTCGCCCTGGAGGATTGCTGTGCCATGGGCTACAATGTCGTCGGGCTCGACTGGCTTTACAGTCCTGCCAAAGCTAACAAGGTTCTAGGTGATCGGGAAATCGTCCTGCAAGGCAACGCCGACCCTGGCGTGCTCTACGGCACCAAGGATGCCATTACAGCCGTTGTCAAGGATATGGTTGAGGGATTCGAGTGGAAGCAGAAGAAGAAGGGCTGGATAGTAAACTTGGGTCACGGTAAGTACTTCCTTTCCCTTGACATTGGTGGGCTGGAGACTAAAATATCGCTAGGGATTACACCGCTCGTCAACCCGGACGACCTGAAATTCTATCTGCAGGAGATCCACAGACAAACCAAGGACTAGAATTCTTTAACCAGAGGTTAAAATAAGCCTTATATACGCAGTAAATACCGGGTTGTCTTCAACAGCTTAGAGGCTGTCTATATCAATCACGGACCTGTACAGGGCAGGGCAATGTTAAAAGTTTGGTCAAAACAACGAGGCCTTGATGCCGCAGAAAATAGACATCATGCGACTTACCAAGAGACACGCCAGCCCACCTTCCCGCCCATACTCCTGCACACTCCTGCACTTTGCCTATTCTCAACATGCACATCGGCCGAACACCAGCCGTCGCTTCCAAAATCGCCGTTGTGTGCTATAATGAGCTTGGTCGCCATCGCCTTGGCTATTCCACGTCCACGGTAAGGCTCCTGGTTTGCGGTTGTTTAGTCTATTTGTGCATGTAATGCAGAATCCATGTGTTCCAAAACAAATATCTTACCTCGCAATGTAGAGTTGACAGCGACCCGTCGACCCCTGGATTTGTTTACAGCTTAGTTTCATGGTACATATATCGTCAAACTAACATTTGTAGCGCCCAAAACTCACCTAGAAAACTCCATGCAATAAGAACTTCACTTTCTTTTAAGCGTATCCCCAAACTGGGCAAGGTGAGCAGGGTGGATCTGGAGGGCAAGTTAGACTCGATGAAAGACCTCATAGGCAGTTGAATTTGAGTCCATCTTCAGTGAACCAGGGGAGCTTGCGTACTCCGTCTTTGGGATATTTGTTCTCTGCTTTATCAGTGGCACATCTTCTCTACGTATCGTGTCCCAGGCCATCTCCTCGGTCAACGGAGATGCAAGACCTGTCGGCAAGTCTTCGACCCTGAATAGCCACTTGAAGTGAGGATTGCTATACGACATGGTAACCCCTTTGTCCATAAGGAGAAGCCGCAGGGCCTCGTGAAGCGTCCCCACCATGATGCCGCCTGTCCGAGCAACACCGTCCACCCCAACCGCTCCGATATCCGGCCCGGCTTCACGCGCCACCTCACCGGCTCGCTTTAGGATAGACAGAACCTGCTCGAGGCAGACGTCCACCTCGGAGCTTGGTAACGAGACCTCCGGGGGGTCGTGCCCGCCGAGGCCACAGCTGTCCTCCAGGCTCGAGTATATCCACATCTGCGTCTCGGGAGCCTTGTGTACGTCGACGTAGGCGACGGCCAGGTGAGGACTGTTGCCCGACGTAGCCAACAGGACCTTGGCGGTGGGGCTGCTTCCGGACGCCACCCGAGAGAACTGAAGCCGTCGCAGGACGGGGAAGGAGTAGGGCAGGTGGCTCTGCAGCACTGCTAGGTGCTCGCCTGACGCCACGGCTGCTGTCACGTCCAGCACGGTGGCGGCGCCTCCAGTTGGGTGCTGCTCGTCATGCAATCTCATTTTTCGATAGGGTGCCTCGTGGCCGAGATGGGAAAAAGAAAAGCAGAAGAAAAAAAAGGTAAAAAAATCTATATTCGACAGCGCACAATATGCGGGTTTTGTTTTCACCTGATATGTGGTTGGTTGAACTGATTGTTGACTCACATACTACACAGAAAAGTAGAAAACGTCACCCTTTACAATGGGGCGAAATGCGTCTGTGACTGCAAAAATGCTACGCAAATGTATCTTCGGTACGCACCCCAATCGAATGATGGGTAATTATCACTCAAATAGGCAATTACCTAGATAGGCATTATACACGGTGCCTTCTCGCTCCATTTAAATCGTAGAGAGACTGTAACTTTTGTGATCTAGTGCAATAGATAGATTGATTGCAGCCTGAGCAAGAGGGTATAAAA
>JAVHJQ010005817.1:422-10511 GCA_031306095.1 Pyricularia sp. CD86 | reverse complement strand
ACTGTGATCTGTAGATATGCACCCAAGTTGACTCATCAATTTACTGGGGGTGAATTTAGCCAAATTGGATTTTCTGTCCCGCCTTGATAAACTTTTCTAACCGCTGGGTCTAAAACTCTGAATCGAATGAAGCTGTCCACACGCAAAGTAGGTCGCTTGCAGCTTCCAATTTCTCGTATACCTAGCTAGTACTATTGCTTGCAGATACGAATAACATGAATGTCCCATGCTCCCCGTAGACCGCTCTATATACTTTGAGTTGAACCAGGGCAGATAGATCACACAGCAAGATGTTGACTTTTTTTTTTGCTCAACCATTAGAATATTCATCAGTCAAGTCGGATACAAAGTATTTGTTATAATTCCATTTCGCAAGCCGGCTAGAGTTCCCGCATCTTATTATCCTACATTCTCAACCTGACCGTAACCTCCGGCCTAGCTTTCAATCGAAAGCGCCTTGGCGCCAACCAGTTTCTCCCCCGTCGTTGTGACAAGCCAGTACTCGACCCGCGATGACTTCTTTCCCGGCACTCGGTACACTCTAACATCGTTGCCCTTACCCGCCTCCCTTACCGCCTCCAGCAGATCATTGTACTGTCCCTGTGTGTCCCAATCCGCCGGGTCCATGATATCCACCTGGGCGTTGGCGGCGTCCCAATGATGTATCAACTTGGCGAATTCCTCTGTGTTTTTTGCCGTGAAAAAAAAACTGCGTCAGCAACTGAGCCCTTGGAATATTTAGAGACAAAAAAAAGACACATGCTCTAGTCATTCATCTTATGACGTCGCTAGGCCACGCGACAGGCTGCGAAGCAATGCAAGCAAACCCTACAACCAAAAAAAAGAAAAGCAACAACAAAACACACCTTCATTTGGCAATCCCTTCTCCCAGCTCAGTGCCACCGGCACAAACGGTTCGTCTGCCTCGCTCATGTAGAAAGCATCCTTTGTAGCCTTGACTAGAACAGCTGGCGTCTCGGTCCCAGACTCGGTGCTCCTGAAGTCGCTGCTGCTCGTCGTCTCTGCGTTGGTTGCCTTGCCCGCAGAAGGGTCCTCGTTCGCCTTGTTCAGAAAGTCCATGTATGACTCGTCGCTGGCCATCGTTCCGGTGGTTCTAAAGTATCGGACGGTTGCTCTCTCGGGTGCGCGGTAAGTGGTGTAAATGGAGTGGTGGTTCTGAAGCAATGATGGCCTGGTGGCAGCCGTCAAATCTGAGCTTGTTCGATCCGTGGTCGTTTTTTGTATTCTCAATGGCACAATATTTGCAGTCGAAATGTTCCTGGTTTGACGTCTGCAAGTCGACCAAGTAAGCTGCAATGTACGACGTCTTTGCAGAAGCAGGAAATGTGCTGGTGTTGCGCCTGGCATTGCATATACCTAGGTAGGGAAAGAAGTCCTGCTGTTGGTGGGTTGACCTGGATGACGCAATGTATAAAGGGACCTAAGGGCAAGCATATTGGGGATGGATGCATCAACCTCAAGGCACTTGGCCCCGCACACAAGGAATTACAATACACTGTAGGTTGTAGGGAACCCCCTGGTTACAGTTCTCAGCCTGGGCCAAGGCGCGACCATGCCTCCACCTACTATCTACGTAGTTCTAGACTAGTCTAGGGTAGGCTAGTACAAAGATTTGCTTGCACAAACTGCGCATTGTACATTTTATGCACACACAAACGAAGGCCAATGGAATACTGTTTGTTATTTACGAGCCAGTCACGGAAACAAACCAACATTCTTTTTCTCATGGCATTCATCGACGTTTGATATCATTTTTTTATTCCCATAAACAGGGTTGCTTTCCGTTAAAGCCCCCAGATGCTGAAATCCCTTTTGTGTGAGACCAAACCTGAACGTCCCAAATAGCACGAGAATAGAACCGTCGACGCCGATGCCAGAGTGATGAATTAAATGACACAGAAAAACCCCCAAAAGAACATGTCAAGACAACAAACAACACCACCAAGCTTATGAGCTGGCAGCGAGGTCCTTCTTGAGTGTACCCTGGTAGGTCTTCTTCTCCTCCGGTGTCTGGAAAGCACCGTGACCGAACTCGGACGAGGTGTCGATCCATTTCAGCTCGACCTTCTCCAACGCTTTCCTCGAGGTGTGGATGAACATGGACTTGCGCAGAGTCATGACACGCTTCTTGGTTCCGGGAATGGAACCCTTGACCATGACGAAGTCGTTGTTGATCTCACCGTAGCGGACGAAACCACCCATGCTGTAAACAAAAAGGTTAGTGAGCCGAATCCTCCAACTGAACTGTACACCTGGAAAGGAACCTGTGACATACGGAGTAATCTTCTTCTTGGTAACATCGATCTCGGTGGCTGCATTGTCCTCAGCATCACCCTTGCCGATACGGTAAACCTTGTGGTTGACCGAGGTACGGTGGTGGTAACCCATCTGACCGGCACGGGCAACAGTCCACTGGACGTGGGAAGGATGCCAGGCACCGATACAGGCGACCTTACGCAGACCCTTGTGGGTCTTACGCGGCAGCTTCTTGGTGCCCCAACGGGAGGTGACACCGTTGAAACCGTGACCCTTGGTAACGGCGATGATGTCGATCATCTCGTTCTGCTCGAAGATGGTGTCGATCGAAACGGGCTTCTCGAAGAGACCGTGGCCGAACTCAACCTTGTCGGCGACCGAGCCACCGTTGACCTGGATCTCCATGAGGTGGGCCTTCTTCTGCTTGAGGGGGGTCTTGCGGATCTGGGTGTGGGCGAGGACACGGACGACGGTGCAGTACTTCTTGATGCGCTCGAGCTCGCGGGTGACGGATGAAGCCTTGTTCTCGGAGTGCTTCTTGGCGTACTTGGTGAAGGCCTTCTTCTTGCTCTTGTACCAGTTCTTGTAAAACCTACGCTTGACCTCGTCGCTCAAGTGCTCAGCCCACACGGTAGTGAGCGAGCGCAGGCCACGGGGAGTCTCGATGTATCCGACCAGACCAACAACGATCATCTGTGAAAGATGTTAGCCATTGGCACAAGCGCCAAGCGGGCTGCATTGTTCGTACCGGAGGAGTATCAATGATCGAAACGGCCTCAACGACCTCCTTCTTGTGGGACTTGGCACCGGGGCGGTCCAAGTCGCGCACAATCGTCGTCATACCGGCCTTGTAACCCATCGCCGCCGTCAGGTGGACGGGCTTCTTGGGGTCATCCTTAGGGAAGCTCTTGACCTTTCCGCGGTGGCGGGCAGCTCGCTTGCGCGGCAGGTATGCCAGCGAACCGTGACGCTATGTTTGAGACGCATTGGTTAATTAGCTTGTGCTCCTCCAGCTCGTTTGGAAGCAATTTCGAGGGGTTCGGGAAGACGTCGTGAGAAAGGCGACGGGGCAGTGAAGAAAACTGCAAAGAGACGAGGATAACTAACCGGTGCCTCGTACTTCCGGTGAGACATCTTTTCTTCTTTTTTGGCGACTGTCGTGACTTGTCGATGTCGTTGTTGTCGTGTCGGAACTCACAAACTAAAGAAAAAAAGGAAGTCCCCTCCTCAATTTCTACAATGACAAAAAATGTGTGCATATGGTAAAGTGGATCCCAGCTTTTGCGGGCTCGGTCATTAGTCATCACGGAGGGTATTGGTACCAACCAATTCAATGGGATACCTGGGTTCCATACCACGTGACAGCGTCCCTACCAGCTTTTACGGCTCCCAAACCTACCTGAATTCCCCCCTCCATGGCTAACCCATCCACTTTGATGCTCAAGGCGAGACCTTGCCGTAGTCAATATCAACCCATGCATTGCCCGCCGTAGCAATTACTTGACCAATTGAGCATTAAATAGGTATTATTTCGGGTTGGGGTTATTCATCGTAGTAGATTTACCACAGCGTATGAGTACATAATGTCTACAGGTCACGAGACCTGTCAGGTGATGTGGCTTTGACTTGTACCTGTATTAGATTCGAGACCAACATGTGATCGCCTGCCTAATGCATTGATTCATTCTTTTGTTCGAGAAGCAGCTTTTGTCCTGCAGTTAATGACCGTTGTCCATGCTACCCAAACCACTGCGCAACAGATTCAAATCCGTAAAAGCTATGGAATTCTAGCAAGCCGATTGAAAAAAAAACTCCCTACGTCCCTTTTGTATCCGCGAATGAAAGAATAAGACTTCTTTTAAACAGAGCATGATTGCTAGGGTCTTCGACGCAAAACAAGACGGGCGTGCGCAGTAGAAGAAAGTAATGAGGGAAGGTCGCAATGGCGGCGGTCAAGGGGAAAGCATCCTACAAGAAAAAGGATGGAATCGTCGCGGTCTCCGATGATCGGACGGTAGTTAGCTGGACGCCTGCTGCGACAGGAACTCCCGCCCTTTCTATCCATATTGATACAATCACAAGTAAGGCTTCATTATTGCACTGAGGTGAGACGAAGAGATGTCAAAGTCTCGATCGAAATTACAGACAGACAGCACAGTTGCTGATCGAATTTCTAGACCTACAACAAACCCCAGACTCTGCAGCAAAGGTTGCACTCAAGATCATAGTCAAGGCAGCAACAGAAGGCGGCGACCCGGTTGCATACCTCTTCACCTTTACAGCCCCGGATGAGGCCAGGGCCGAGGCAAACGCCATCAAGGATGTACTCTCTACTATTCTCGCGGCCCGCAGCAGCGACACGGGCGTGGTGGTCAAGTCCTCGACACCACAGCCTGCTACCAATGGCAATGCTGCCAACGGGTCAGCGGCCATGTCGTTTGCGAGCACGGCGTCAAATACCGCAAGCAAGGGAGCACCCAGGTGGTTTGACGACAACCAGCTGAGACTGGACATAGCCCTTCAGCAGTCCTTGATGAAGAAGGACCGCACCCTTCACCAGACCTATATGGAAGCGAGAGCCACAAAGCCCGAGTCCATCTCTGACGCAGCATTCAACTCTCAGTTCTGGTCGACCAGGACAAGTCTATTGCGCGCACATGCCATAGAGAGCAGCCAGAAAAGAGCCACATATAATGTTTTGCCAACAGTGAAGCCATACACGGATTACGAAGGGAAGTTGAAGCTGAACGTAACACCTCAAGATATCCAGATGATTTTTAAACAATACCCCTTGGTACATCGTATTCACAAGGAGAAGGTGCCCAAGGACATGGACGAGGGCGCGTTTTGGAAGGGGTTTTTTGAAAGCAACCTCGCCCGTTGGCTCAAGGGCGAGGAGACCAACCCGGCGCAGCGTAATCCAGTCTTTGACTCGCACATTCGAGGCGATAAACAGGATGCTCTTTATTTCGAGAAGAGAATGGTCGATCCCCATCTGCCACACATCATAGACGTTCAGGGAAATGATGAGAACCAAGGCGGTGCCAAGGGCGGGAACATGCCGGATGCGCTCATGAGGCCAAACGCCGAGAGGGGCGCTGGGGCCAGATGGCTGAACGCTATGAGCGAGAGTCTTATGTCGCACGCCAACCCCGTCGACGTCAACAACACAGCTGCAACAGACGGCAACGAAAACACATATCGTGAACTGATACTACGCGATCTACACGATGATGCACCGCCGGATCGCATCGTGCTTAACGTAAAGGAGCAGGCCCGCTTCTTCGACCAAGAAGCCGGTCTGTTGGATGATGCGCGGGCGTACGAGAAACAAGCACCCCAGGTCGTATTGGCAGACTATGCAAAAGACCTGTCGTCGCTGGGAGATGCCAAGGCAGGCGGTGGCATTGATCTTCACAAGGCCATCGGGGTTTACGACGAGAGCGGAAGTGATGACGACGAGGAAGAGTCTAGGCAGAGGCCGGCACACGTTGGCTCACGCGCCGCCCGCAGCGCGGCCCAGGCCCACATCTGGGACGGGTTGGGCAAGAGGCTGTCGGAGACGCAGGCGCAGAGCGAGGACGAGGCAACACCACTTGGACTGAGCGTAGAGCTGGCTCAAAAGGCGTTCATCACCAACGCTACTACGACCGAGTTCCTCAAGCAGTTCTGGAACGCGTTCCTCTCGGGGGACCCAGACCGGGCGCAAGAGCTGGCGCACCACGTGGAGGCGCTGCGGAGGTCGGTGGAGCGGATAGAGGCGGTTGCAGCCGAGGCTGAGAAGGCGCGCGAGCAGCTCAACGCACAGAGGCGGAAGCAGATTGTGGATGAATACAACAGGACGGGCAGAAAGCTCAAGTTCGACCCAAACAGCACCAAGGGCGGCAAGAAGGCGGTTATGGCGCTCCTCGGGCCCACGCTTAGCGCGCTGAGTGCTGCACAGGCCCGGTACGAGGAGGCTCTGGTGGCAGAGGGCATTAAGCCTTCGACTGAAGAATGAGGAATTGCAAAGAAAGATGGAATTGAATGACATTGCATTATTGAGCGTCCCTGGCATACATGTGGTCAAAGAGGGTTAATTTTTTTTCTTTTTTCTTTCTCATTTTTATCCTGTTATGTGAACATTAGACTAGACAAAACATGGGAAGTAGAAGATTCAACCCTTTTAGGACAATATGTATAAAAAAGAAAGGTCGCGCGAGATGCTCAGTAGTTACTCGTACGGCACTGCGATGGTTACCGGATCACTACCTCCGATCTTGGCGTTACATCCGGAGCCGGGTGGAGCCACTAGTGGGGTTACCTTTGCAAGCTAGGTGTAGCTCCCGGCAAAACGCGACCAGTAATTGATTTGTTTTCCATCACCAGCTAATGTACTTCACACATACATTATATTGCGTATTACCTTTCCACCGAGGCGCGCGCTTTCTCGAGGTCACCACGCGCCAATTCGGACTTCCCAGACCCGAAATGAGCGACAGCTCTGTTCCGTAAAGCTGCTTTCTCACAACGAGGCGCGACAACCTGCTCGACTGAATGCATCGTGCCGGCTCCCGCGCCATCTCGGCGCGCGCCGTGAGCGGCAGCAGAGCGCCCGGCCTGGGTCTTGATCGGAGCCTCGGCCTTTCTGCAGCATGCCGCCATGCCTCAAATACTACTCAGAGTGAGTTTTTTTTCTTTCTTTCTTTTTTCCTCCTGCTACTTTCTCAAGCATACAAAGAAGGTTTCTGTTCCCGATCAAAAGATGCTAACGCACGCTGGCTGCTTGCCTTGCTTGATAGGATGTACTCGGCTACAGTGTGCGAGTGACAGCCTTGTCCACCGGAGATGGTCTCGTCTGTACAGCTCCTCATCCCCTGCCGCTGCCGCCGCGAGCCCCGATGCTCCAAAGCCCCCACAAGCGCCACAACCACCTATGCAGCCGCCGGATGAACCAAACGCACCATTCTCGGCACGGGATGTGTCCCAATCCCCGCCTCAATCATTCAGGAGATCGCAGCGACGTGGCCCTCGGACGACAACATCATACCCCCCGGTGGACCTGCCCAATTGGTTCTTGGAGAATTACGTGACCCTGCCCGGCGAAGGATTCATATATCCCCAAGACTTTCAAAAACCACAAGAGCTTGATGAGGTGTTTAAGCGTTTCGAGGAGGAGGGAGAGAAGTTAAAGAGGCAGCAGAACAGAGAAGACGACCCTCGTCTTGAAGAATATGTGGCAAATTTCAAAAAGGCCGCAGATGCTATACAATCACACCAGCCGTCGGAGCCCGGACTCCTAGATCATATCAAAATGGCAGAGCAAATGGCTGTTCTTGTTACGGTTACCGGATACTCGATATTCACTCTTGCTCAGCACAGGGACATGCAACGAATGAAACAGGAATCGAGAGAGGATGGAACCATACGCAACAAATTCAAGCACTTCAGAATCCTCCAAGACCTGACACATCGGAGTCTGACGCGCCATGCCCAGACCCATCTCTTACGAGACGACATCGACCTGGGAAATGATGGTTTCAAGACCGCCGTCGCTGCCGAGTTGACCGCGGCAGCTAGCCTTGCATCAAGAAGCCTGCCTACCGGCACACGCCGGCCTGTTCCTGTTCTGCAAATCGAACGCTCCGCGGGGGCCCCAGTGGCAAGAGCAGTCGTTGAGAATGCCGTCTGGCGAAAACTGGCAGATGTGATCCATCTTGATGCTCACGTCCTGGCAGAGATAATCGGCAAATATCTGGGACAGGATCCATACATGAACAAGGGGCCATACATCATGCTCGGCTTGAATGTAGAGACCATCAACAGGCGAGTTATGGTGACGCCCGCAGGCTCTTCGGTACCGCCTTTTGGAGAAAATGACGGCGATTCGGGGTTTGATCCAATGGCAGGTACCGAATCCGTCGTGGTCGGCCCAGAAGCTTTCAAGACCCTCCGGAGGCTATTCCATGACGATTCGGACAGCAAACCAGACGCGAACCGCTGGGAAGATCTTAAACTTGGCCACATCTTGGAGCAGATCCTGACCGCACCCGAGATCAAGCGCACCACTCAATCACTGCCACCTAAGGATGTGACTAAGCCAACTGTTGTCCACCTCCACAACTTCAAGGAGCTGCTCAAGATTAAGGAGGGCTCGCTCATAGTGTCCAAGTTGCGAGCCACTGTTGACAGATTGTTGCGAGAACAAGGCAAGCATATCGTGCTGGTAGGCTCCACGATTCCTACAGCCGGACGCGTGACGCCGATGGACTTCGGCAAGATGGCCATGCAGGCCAGCTCCGATCCCGAGATCCACGAATATCTCTTCGCCCGACCGATGCCGGAACAAGTACAACGTCGAGTCTCGGCTGATTCCGTGAAACAAATAAACCTGACAAATCTGGCCGTCCTTATGGAAGCCATGTTGGGCGAGGAGGTCATCTTCCGGCCAACTTACCGAACGATGGCCGATTCTAAACACCATACAAATTTTGAAAGGACCATCTTGGAGTAAGTATTCCCTATATCGTCTTTGGTGGCACTCTGCTCAAGCCGCCCGCCATTTAATCAAAACAAGAGTCTGGTCTGTTGTAGCTCAAACGCTAACATATTCTTGTGATAGTCACACCATGCTATACAGGCTTGCCACACGGCTAATTGCCGGACAGGGGAATGGACAACCTAAAAAGGTGTACGAACAAGATGAATTGTATGCCGAATTGTCTAAATGGCACGAGAACTTCGAGTATGATTTCAATAAGAACTTTGGCCACGTGGAAGGCGACAAGGGCTCCAAACATTCCAATGGCGTCAAGTCCATTAGACTTGGCCACGATACAACAAAGTTGGGTGCACTACGCGGGTTTTTTGGAGGCCAGGGTGCAGACGAGGGCGAAGCGAACGAGGAATACGACAAGTACGAAAAGCAGCTCCTAACCGGGCTGGTCAGAGCCGAAGACATCCAAACTAGTTGGGAAGACGTGGTCTGTTCTCCCGAGACCAAGGAGTCTCTTCAGGCCATGACGTCGTTGGTACTCACCCGCCCAGAGGCGTTCTCGTATGGTGTTCTCGCCAAGGAGCGCATTCAGGGATGCCTCCTATATGGGCCGCCAGGGACGGGCAAGACGCTCATGGCCAAGGCCATTGCCCGCGAGTCGGGAGCCAACGTCCTCGAGATCAGCGCCGCCTCCATCAACGACAAGTATCAGGGCGAGAGCGAGAAGCGTGTTCGGGCCCTCTTCTCCCTTGCCAAGAAGATGTCGCCTGCCGTCATCTTCATGGATGAGGCCGACGCCCTTCTCGGCTCCAGGTCACACAGCATGGGGAGAGGTGGATTCAGGGAGACGCTGAACCAGTTCCTCAGGGAGTGGGACGGCCTCACCGAGATGAAGACCTTTGTCATGGTGGCCACCAACCGGCCCTTTGACCTCGACGACGCCGTGCTGCGTCGCATGCCCCGCCGCATCCTGGTAGACCTGCCCCTGAAGGAGGCTAGACTCAAGATCCTACAGGTGCTCCTGCGTGACGAGCGTCTCGATGACTCGGTCAACCTCGAGGATATCTCGACTCGTACAGAGATGTGCTCTGGCTCCGACATCAAAAACATATGTGTCGCCGCCGCCATGGAGGCCGTCAAGGATGAGATCAAGGCTCGCGACACCAGCCCAGACCCAGACTCCCACGTCTTCCCGGAGCACAGGATCCTGACGGCCGACCACTTTGAGCGCGCTCTGAAGCAGATCAGCGCCAGCATCAGCGGCGACATGGACTCGCTCAAGGCCATCCGCAAGTTCGACGAGCGCTTCGGAGACGCCCAAGGACGCGGCAACCAAA
>JAVHJQ010005730.1:322-17415 GCA_031306095.1 Pyricularia sp. CD86 | reverse complement strand
CATCCCTATACAGTGCAGTTACCCACTGGTCGGATTCCACAACGGAAACAAATCCTGCGACGAATCAGTGCAATCTTCAACTCCCGGCATGAAAGTGTCCGGTGTCATACCCTCAGCGTCTGTCTGTGGCTGGATGAACTCACTAGTATCGACTCGAAGGTGATCTTGTGCAGGAGGGGGATTCGGATAGCCGGAATCAGAAGGGTTGAAGGAGTGTACATTCCCAAGCATGTAAGCTTGGGTACCAAAGAGATTATTCTCTGGTCGATAAGCAAAGGCGCGAGACCTGGCTAGGTCTCTTGCAGCATGACTGGGCTCGAGGCGAGGCGTGACCGGGCCGTGAAGGGCTCGGGGTTGTGTCATGGAGCCCGAAGAAGTCGTCGAGCCGGACAACGAGGGCGGCTGGTTCTGAACGTTGGGTGTGGCGGAATTCAGATAGCCGGCTTCTGGGTTCTGAAGCCCTGGGAATGGTGCATCGCTTAGGCCTGGGAATGGAGAGGGCCGGGAACTCGGATCCCAGTTCACCGCAGTCATCGAGGGTTGGCCTGGCACAATATTGACTGGGATGTTGCGTGGTAGCGGCGCGGGGGCTACGAATTGTTCGGTTTGCCGAGATGCAGCCTTCCCTGACTTCTTGGGCGGTCTGGTTGGCGTTAAAATGAGCCGAGAAGGGCTCTTTCTCAACGGTCCATGCACATACAAACTCTTCTCGTCTGGGATCTTGGCGCAGGCCTCGAGAGTTTCATTGATATATTGCTGGCAGACATCATTGGCAAGACTCGAATAGTGATCGGGATCCACGTCTGGAAGATAACTCGCATCAAAGAGCGCGTGCAATCTTGCGCGTAGCGGAGGTCCTCCCGCTCCCACTGGGGCCAACTCCAGTTGCTGGCTGTTGAATTTGTTGACAACCTCTTCCAGACCAACCGGAGGCTCAAAGTCTAGGAAAATAATGTCAGCTCATGTGGACTTGACTGTACGATGTTCAGGTGAAGGGGTCTTCGAAAGAGCTACACATACCTTGGCTTGGAGGGTCATCATCGTTAGGGAAGAGTGTTCGCCACAGGACAGCCCAGCTATCAACCTTTCGTCCGTTACCTCGAGCGCAGAGTTTGTCGCCGATTTCACGAGTGATGCCATCCTCCGGGTTGGTAACAGGTGGCTCCGTGACAAGTTCGCACATGCTTTGTAGGGGAACCATCAGATGTTGTTCCAGACTCTCGCTGTGGCCCATGTCTTTTTTGCACCGCGGGCAGGCGATTTCCGACTGGCTGAGCCCATGACAGGATTTAATGTGACGTCTGGGCACCAAGTGCAAAGCGGTGCACGCAATAATGCGTCAGTCTTCCAAACAGGTCGCATGAACTGAAGAACGCTCAAGGAATGGGAAACACCTACTTGAGGAAAGAGATACTCTCATATGGTTGTAGCGCACAGTTGGACCAGTCTCTGATGTTAAACCGCAGGGGGTTCCGCTTCCTGAACGGGCAGCTGAATCCATTCCTGTCGCGCTTAAAAAGATGGCGGTGATCCTGCCGGCCTGTTCTGCTACCTTCTTGGTTCTGGTTGTCGTTTGTGTCGTCTTCAGACTCGTCGTCTCCTTGGCGGTTGCTTGATTCGCCATACTTCTTTGCACGGGCGTGCTTCTGACTGGTTGACGCAGATGCTGCATGTGATGGGGCGTAAGACCCGTGGCCAGAATCTTCCAAGGAGCCCTCGCTGTGGTCTGTTACTATCTTCTCTGCGCATGAAATATCAAATAGCTTCTCTTGTATCATGTTAATGGCTTTTTCAGTGCACCAGACCGCAGCCATCTTTAGCGGCTTCTCGAGATCCTCAAGCACAGCTGTGGGAGTGTGCTCCAGGATGATATTGTGGATTGCTTGACACATCACATCGTAGTAGGCGTCCCCGTAGCTGCCGCATGCAGTCAAGATTGGAGAACCTTGGGTCTTGGGTGGAGGGCTTGGCGTATTGAGCAGGCTTGGGTGTGCGGTTGTATGTGTGGCTGGTGTGTTGTTCGAAGAGCAAGGGCTGCTGGGGTTTGAACATGCAGTTGTATGTTTGTCTTGGGAACAGTCTTCGTCGGGAGCAGGATCAGAGACGCTGAACATTCAAATGACAAGTCAGTATATGTACCGTTCCTTGCCGGGACCCATTGCTTCAGGAGCTATATTCTTACGGATTCGAGAATTTCATGGTCCGAAACGGTAAATCAGAAGAACCCCCTTTGGGCAAAGGACCAACCCGGCTATCTGCGGCCCGTTCGTCGGGTGTGAGCGCAAGGAAGCCGGACTTTGGTCTTCGAGGCGGCGCACCGTTCTTCCACTGACCGTCCATGCCAGCTTCCATGTGCACCAGTTCAGACCATTTCCTATCAACCAGATACGTATTGGTGAGGGGGAAAGACTTTGAGTGCGTCGGAAAGTGCGCCAAGACATCTGTTGCCATCTCTGTTGAGGCCGCGGATGTTCCATAATGTTCTGTTTTTGCTCTTTTCACTTCGTTGCCCTCGAGCACAAAATCATCTAGCCGCTCATCAATTGTGTTTTTCCGGCTTGGATTGGGGCTTGTGTTCATGGAAGTCATGTTGCTGTAGTTGCTGCAGGAGCACTGTGAACGGTCGTCAAAGGTAGGACTTGCTGGTGCCGTATATAGAGACCAGAGACTATCGGACATGGTATTCGGCACTGTGGATGACCGAGTGGTAGTAGAGCCGCTAGAGCTGTCCTGCGATCTTATTGAGTCTGTTCTGTGAGGAGACGGGCACCTGTTCCCATGAGCCTGGAACTCGAAGGATCCCTTCGAGGCCTCCTCGGAGGTACGGCCTTTCTTGGCCATTTGAGATTGTGTGACTGGGCCTCGGTCAGGCACAAGCCCAGCTGCTTGCCGCTTCGCCGCCTCAGAAGGCTTATTCGCACCAAACGTATGGTCTATAGTCTCGTTCAGTCGGCGTCGGGGATCAGAGCCATCGCCACCAATGGGGCGGCCAAAACAAGCCTCATTCTCTTGCGTGGACATTGTCTAGAGGCTGCTGACGACGACCCCAGACTCTGACCCGTAGAGTTGCCGGCAAGGCTGACCGGCCAGAAAAATCACAAGAGTGGACCGTTGCGGGAGTAGGGATGCCTTTAGCTGCTTCGTGGAGAAACCAAAATGGATTAAGTTCAGCTTCTGGCGCTATGAGGGGTTGCCGAAATTTGCTTATAAGAGATCAGGGGGGTTAAAGGAAAGAAAGCATGAACAAAGGGAGAAAGAGAAGCGTGACCATATCTATGGGTACATATTTCAAGTGCCATCTTCCACAAAGTGAGCCATGGTTCGCATAGTGGCCGAATTGGTAATGTAGACGCCTGCTAACTGCAGAATACTGCACATTTCTTGGCTGAAAGGGTCGGTAAGCTGCAAGTACAATAGCTAACATATACCGTAAATAATTGCGACCCAACTGGGGCAGTTCGAAGTGGTGGCCTGTTGTCATCAGTGGTCAATCATTGAACGAGAGAGGGTGTGTAGCTGCACTCAGCCCCAAAGAGGTAAATGTGTGTGGGCAACAACACGATTGGTTCAATCTCCGTTGTTTGAATAAAAGATAGCTGGAAAGAGCCTCAAAAAAAGGGGGGCCTAGCCAAGTAGACAATAAAAATGACAAGAAGAAAAAGAGATCAAGCGAGAGACAGCTGAAGGATGCCAGCAGACCGAAGCCATGGCGGCCACACGACATTTCAGCACACACAGGCCTTGGTCTGGCTCACTTGCTCAATCCTGCGGTAGCCTGTCATCCTGGAGTTGACAGTCACGACGTATTTAAGGAAGGCCTCTTCCCTGTGCTTCTGCTCTTGGAATAATATCGATACGATTTCGATAAGAGTCCTCGGGCAACCGACAATTGTTGTTCATCGAACTGCAAAAGTCCCATATAATCCATTCGGGTTCAACATCAGCCTCGTTGAATCCGTTCAGTTCGGGTTGAATAGTTCCAATTGGTAAAGGCTCCAACGCAGCCTCTATACTGGGTCTTCGGCTGCAAGTCATTCTGCTCTGCTGATTGATGCCCAACCTGCGAGATCGCTGCTAGATATGTTTACCATGACTATGGTGAGAGCGGGCGATCATTATCAGAATGTAGATAGCAACCTCCATACCAGAGTCTGGATAAGAAAGACGCTGCCTGGGTGCCTGAGTTTGGTCGGTACAGTTTACCTAGTTTAGAGTGCTGTCATTGGTTCAGACACGGCTGTTTAAACCTGCTTCGAAGTGAGTTTTGGTTGTTCATAACTGAGATTTCAAGTATTCAAGTCAACAATGTTGACCGAAGGCTTGAAAGTGGCATAAATATCCATGTTGAGAAGGCATGATTGTCTTGATCAAGCCTGAAATATTTGATTGCATCCATCGCACAAGCAAGCCACCCTCGAAGCATACGCCGAAGTGGTTCAGATAATCCAACGATAAACCAAGGTTAGTAGTATGCATTAAGGATTTGTCTTACCCTCAGTGGACCTTTCTCGGCTGACAGATTTTTAGACCACCAGCGACCAGGTCCCGTACAGCGAAAGCTATGCGTGGAACCTCAGGATCAGGATCAGGATCAGGATCACAAGAGCCGAACCTCTGGGTGTCGGGCTCGGGCTCTGACAGGACTTCAGGGTTAGGGTGAGTTCGAAAACCTATTGCATAGCTCCCTCCAGCCGACTTCCAAGCTGACCGTAGCTGCTGCGTGGCTTTAGCCGAACTCGTGGGGTCAGCTCTTCCATGCTGAACAAGCAGGTGTACTATGTCGACACATATCAGGATCGCCTATTGCAAGGAAATTCTTTGGGCGAGGCTGAAAGCAAAGCAAGGATGGCGCGCAAGCTAGATGCGTTTGACAAAAGTTTCCAGAAGCGGTGATGAGAGTAGTTTGGGTGAATTGAATGGACGGAACCCATAAACTGTACATACTAGACTTGGATGGAATACCTAGCTTGCCTAGGTAAAGTAGGCCCCACAAGTTAAATGTGGCTTGTCTGTTTTATGACTTGGCGCCTCATAAACCACGTGATGTGGCTGATGCTCATTCTTGGAACCAAGTTGTCTGATCAACTTTGGTTAACTTCAACAATCAAGAGTGAGATCGCATCGCTCGCAGATATCGCATTTCGCAGCAGAGGCTCATACAACAAGTACGAACCAACTGAAATATGTCTTGAGGCTTTGTTTTCGAACTCAACTGAGCAGCATCGCCTCCAGAGCTTCGCCTAGCATGCCGATGTCTGAACGAGGTGTTTCTGGCAGTTGCAACTGCTGGCTTCATTCCAAGGGAAAGTAGCTTCTCCTTGCACCCTTTTAACTCCCATTCCCCAGTATAGCATTACTCTTTTTCAGATGGGCAGATACCTGCACATTGGGTTTTGCCTCTTTCACTTCACATCTTGTATTGTTCCTTCTCACACAAAACACCCGCTTCGCCGCAGCCGGCCAGAGGCATCACGGCAGTCAGCCTCGTGCGAGTGCACGCCCCTTTCCTCACTCAAGTGCTACCAATGTTTACCTAATCAGAGGATACAAACATCACATCATTGTCCCCATAATTCCTGACTCGATTCCCCACCCACGCGAAAGACAGCTATCTCTGAACTAGCTGTACTGCTGCAGAGGTAGAGAGGGAGCTGGGCGCGCGTTGTAACCTACAACAAACTACGAGAGCCGTTGACTTTCACTGGATTTTCAGCCTTTTGAATTTTCCGACTCATCACCACTCACGACCCCGACAAACCTAAGCACGCTCCACGCGCGAATAGCCTCAACCCCAACGGCGCATTCACACATCGCCAAGTACAGCACATTTTTTCATTCATTGTTTTTTTTCTGCGTCTGCTCTGCTTGCTTTCAGCGCATTTATTTTGACGCGTCTGAAGCTCAACCACAACCACTGTATTCACCCGTGCATCCCACATCGCGTCCCGCACCACCAAAATGGCAGGCGGCAAGGGCAAGTCTTCGGGCGGCAAGAGTTCTGGTGGGAAGACATCGGGCGAGGGGCCCAAAAAGCAACAATCGCACTCTGCTCGCGCAGGACTTCAGGTAAGTTAGATCATACTTCAGTGCATCAATGTTGAATGCTTTGTGTGCATTTTCTTCGCTTGCTGTGTTTCGCGTCATCTTGGAGCTTCGATGTCACCGACGACCTCAATCATCGCACCACATCCGTCCGTCCCACAACGCCATTCCGAACTGCCTGACGATACCCGGACGGACCATTACCTTGTTCAAAGATCCCGACAGAGCCGACGTCATCACCATCAGATTGCGCGCGATGCATCTGATGGAGCTTGCGCGCGCAGATTTTCGACCTGAGGCCGTGGGGGTTGAGACTCAGCGGAAGCTTGCCACGACGCGTTCGTCGAACGAAATCGATGTCTCGCCCCGCCGCGCATCCAGCAAGCACCTCCTACACGACCATCATTCCAAACAACCCAACCCGTCATGTCCTGCGTGCGGCGCATCACCACTCGGACTCGATGATCCACTTGACTGTTTTTTTTTATTTCTTACTTTTCACTCTGTGGACGGCCATCAACTAATGCTGGAATCTGCGCTTTCAGTTCCCATGTGGTCGTGTCAAGCGTTTTCTGAAGCAAAACACCCAGAACAAGATGCGCGTTGGCGCCAAGGCTGCTGTATACGTCACCGCCGTTCTGGAGTACTTGACCGCAGAGGTTTTGGAGCTCGCGGGCGTAAGTTACCTCTCTAGTTGGACCGTTTTAATCCACCCAAACCCTAGGAGACACATGTGCACAGCAGCTGACGTTGAAGCCCACGATACAGAACGCCGCAAAGGATCTGAAGGTCAAGCGAATCACTCCCCGTCACCTACAGCTTGCCATTCGTGGCGACGAGGAGCTTGACACACTCATCCGTGCCACAATCGCTTTTGGTGGTGTACTGCCACACATCAACCGGGCGCTACTGCTCAAAGTAGAACAGAAGAAGAAGAACAAGCAGATCGAGGCCTAAGACACTGAGTGTCAGGAATGTGCGTGCTTTTTGTGGTTGTTCTTGTTGGCTGTTTTACACACTTGATACTTGGGCTGGTTTGGGTTTGGGTCTCGTCCCTTTTTTTTCGGTCTTTTATTCTCTCATTTTTTTTTCTATTTTTATGCTTTGGTCGGAAAGGATGTTGTGGGAACCATCCTTCCATTGTTTGGTGTATAAAGGGTAATAGGCAGCCCGCGGCTGCCCTGGGGACTGTGATACCGGTTATGAAAGCATGTGTGCTCCTCTCCATACCCTCTGTGCCATTGATGTGAACTGTTGGTTCTAGAAAGTTGAAATTTTACTCCCGCGGTTAATCAGCGGCTAACCAAGTTTCCGAGACCTTCCTGGTGGGGATTGTGACAGCCTCAGCTTGCCAGTTGCACATGAGAACGTGGAACTGATTCAACTTGACTGAGGTTAATACTGAATATTCTCTCTGACCAAATACTCAGAATGTAGCCGTCCATTCGTGCCAACCCTGGGAACTGCTCGCTCTAATTAGAGCAACATGATAGCGATCCACCACGTACTCCAGCTTTTTCGTTGTAATCGTTGTGGGAACACAAGGGCAGTCCTCATTCGTTTCGTTTACCATATCGAACAAGAGAATAATGGTCGCATTTCGGGGTATCACGTGGTTCAAAAATGTGATAACAAACAGCGTTCACAGGAGCAAGGAAGCAAGGAAACAAAACGCTCGTTCCCTCTCTGGTTCTTTTGTTTCAAGCATATATTGAATCCTGCAGGGGAGATGTTACTCGATCTTGAGCATTCGGGACCCCTGGGCAGGCTGGATGAATCTGACGATTCTCAGTGGCTTGACACGGCCGATCCTTTCGGGGTCTGTTTTTTTTTTTTCCTGACAGTCAGGCTCATTGAAGTCCCATCAAGTCTGCCCGACAACTGATGCATATGCGCCTTTCGTCATATTTTCCATCCTCGTCTCACCTAATGCTCAGTCGGTCTCCGGGTTGTCTTCTTCTCAATGGCGCAAATATGGGCATCGGTCAAATCGTGGCCCCGGAAATGGGGTCCACACGACCTGGTTACCTGATTTTGCTAATCTGGGTTGCTGCAGGTCGGCGGCACTTGGGCACGATATACTTCAAGCCGCGTCTTGAAACGTGCGCTCGCTGTGACTACAACAGTGCAGGGAGCGCATTGTCAAAGACAGCAGTGGACCCATCGGATAACGGTCCGCCTTTCGGAGCAGCAAAGCCTTGGAGCGATCCGCGTTCATTCTTTGAGAATCAAGCTGCCGCATCTAGTAATCCTGGCGAGTTGTGGTCCATGAGCGAAGACAAGCCCACAAGCTGACCAGCAGGTAGCCAGAATATGAACTATGATGCGTCATTTATGAATTGGTTTGTGGCTCGGAGGACTTTAGCCGGCATGTCTTGATGATTCGTTCGTCGAAAAAAAAAAAAAGATTGCTTCAGGCATTTCGTGGTTCATGAAAAGAGGAGGCCATACCATTTTCATGAGTCATCAAACCCGACAGCATCTCTCTGTGCCGTCCACTGCTACTCAGACTCTTGGTAAAGCCTCTCGTCTTGGACCCAAGCAGCCACCCTCGGGGGAACCAGCTCCCTGAGCCGAGCCCAGTCCCCTCTGGCGGCAGCCTCTCTCGCAGACGTGCTGCTGACGAGGCCCTGTGTGGCCCCGCTCTCGGCAACGTCGATACGACTCGCCCACTCCTTCAACCCACCGGCCTGGTCGAGAGCGTCCCCGTGCGTGACGGCCTCGAGGTACGCCAGCTGCTCCTCCCTGTCGCCCCAGTCGGCGTCGGCGCGGAGCGTCAGGCGCGCCCTCGCGCGGCCGAACAGCGGCGAAAGGGCCTCTCGGATCCCATTGACGACCTCTCCGTTTTCCGTCCGTGAGTAGTACTTTGGGTTGAACAGCCTGATCAGGGTGTCGTAGCCGATGAGAAACACCTGCTCCACGGGGTGTCTCCCCGCCGGGGGAGGGTCGAACGCCGCCTCCTCGACGGCCGCGAGGGCCGCGCTCTTGTCGTGAAAGTACGGGAGGGTCGTCAACGCCAGGTCGATGCCAAACCTGTAGCCGTCGTCCTCGACACCAGAAGCACCTACGCCCGGCTCGCCATCGTCACCCGATAGCTCCTCGTACACGTCCCGAGCCAGGGCGTTCATCATGGCCAGTCGCTGCTCGAACGAGGCCGGCTTCGGAGCCTTGTCCGCATTGTTGACGGCCAGCAGCAGCAGCAGCCTTGTATGCCGCCTATCGCCGGCGCTGCGGATCGCGCTCGTGGCCATCTGCATGTGTGCGCTAGTCGGCGGGTTGAAGGAGGCGTCCAGGACGACTATGCGTCTCGGTAGACGCGGTTTACTCCTCTTCGTGGTGTCTGCCTCGCTGCTGTGGGTAGTACTAGTGGTAGTGCGGTCCGCATCTTGAGGGAGCGGGGAGGCAGCGTCGTGGCGCGGAGATTCACATAATATCTGCAGCTGAGCCTGGGATGAACGGAAGCCGTCCAACCCGTCTTTAAAGAAGTCAAGGACCTTGACGTGCGGAGACATTATACCACGTGCGAGACGGGACGGAGAGTGCATCAAAGTATATGTGCAGTGCTTTTGCTTGAAAGTTGGGACGCACCACAGCTGCCAGCCAGGCAATGCCAAACGGGGGAAGAGGAACAATTCCTACTTGGAACTTGATTGTATGAGCTGGACATGTGAGGGAGGATGTGATGTGATGTGATACCTCATGTGGAGTTTGAGGAGGGGAATTGTCTGGTCGGCTTATGTAAACAAGACATCATACTTTGTAGGTATTCACTGTGGTTTCTTTCCATGGCAGTCTGTTCTGTCGAAAATAGTAATCAGGGGCATTTCGTCCCATTTCGCAGCAAAGTTTGTCTGTGTACATCAACCCACAAAAATAACACAACAGAACAGGCACGGTGTCGTCGGGAAAACCAGAAAGGAAGGGGACAAAAATATAGTTAATTCCCCCGAACCGGAGTCGAGCCGGTGACCTTCTGATTACAACCTAGCGAATTACAGTCAGACGTGATGAACCAACTACACCATCAGGGGTTTGAACTTGAAGTATCTGGCCCCTCGTTGATACTATGTCGGAAATATGGCGGGGTTGAGGGGCTGATACGAGTTTAGACTATCTCTGCCCCACCTCTGGCGCAACAAACAGACCTCTAGTAGCAGCAGCCACTATTGTCATCATATCACTTACCGCATACAGTGGCAACAATTAATATCACATAGATACCCACGGAATAAACCGTCGTCAGCGCGTTTATTTGCTTTTGGTCTAATACTATCATTCGTAACGTGGTGTTCTACTCGTATTCGGCCGGGTCTAGATACCAGCGTAGACCCTGTTTCGTGTGTACCCTTACTCTGTTTCCTTGATTCGGTAAACCTCAAGCGTTGCCAGCTTTTTTTTTCGTTTTTCCTTGCTGTTTTTTCCATCTTCAGCCTAGGTAGGTATCATGTATCCTCATAACTGCGTGTTGATCCGATCCCAAATCCGACCTTTTCCCCACCTCATCCCAGGATTTCGTCCTCCTTTCCCCATTCCCCCCCATTTTCTCCAACCTCCTCGTATACCGATATATTTTTGTGTACTACAGCCCAAGAAGAAAAAGTGTATACATGCGCTTGAAGAAACTGGCTGCCATGGGTGTGCTGCATAAAAAAATAAAAATGAAAAAGTGAGAAAAAAAATAGACTCTGAGAGAAAAAGAAAAAAAAACAATCGCTCCTAGCTCCAATGCGGTGGGTACTTTTGCTCCGCGCACTGAGGATACGTCCAGAATATCAAGCAGTCCACGACTGGGTTCGTGATGCGCCTCCACCATGGTATCATGTGCGATGGAAGGTGATGGCTTGTTCGTTGGTACTCGCACAAAAGCACAAGATTTCCGAGCACATTCAAAAGTCGGAAAAGTCTGCAGGCAATGTCGGTTAATAACTTTCCAAACTTTGCATTCGACTTGGGGTTGAAAGGCAGGGCAAGGGTGTGGAGAAACAGCACCAGGAAAGAAAGATGCTCACATGTTAAAACAGAAAAATATCAGACATGCCATCGTGCTTCTGGGCAGCTCGTAATATGATGTCTCGATGTACAAGTCGATGATCCAGTGAATCGGAGGGATCCAGCAGAGCAGTGTCATGAGCTCAAACAAGAAGCTCCAATGGTACGTTCTGATGCGATTCCCGCGGAACGTGAGGATGAGAAAGCATACCCAGAGAAGTAGGAATGAAGTCTTGATGATTGCGTACAAAGAAGTCAGCATATCTCTTCCAACTAGACTCCCTCAAGGCGTCAGGGGAGGATAGGTAGGTACTTACCACGGTGGGGGCAAAGACTTGAATATCATTCCGGAAATACCTCCATGCCAACGCAGCACCTATAATTCCCAGTGCTAGCTGCATCCAACCCAACGAGAAGAAAAACAGCAGCGCGTCGTTGTACTTGTTGTAGCATCGCCTGTGAAACTGTACATGGCCAGTAGCCGGCGAAGACGTGACGGGCCAGCCACACCAGCGGCATATCCAAACGCCGTCGCCGTTGCCCATTGTCACCTTGCGCCCGACAACGATCCGGTCGTCCCTCTCGGCGACCGCGCAGTCGACGCAAAGGGCACAGAGCGGAAAGTCGCGATGCGTGACCGGCGCCTGCAAAAGACTCAATCGCTCTTCGTCGTAGGTAAGGCAGCGGGCGCAGTGACTGAGCAAGAGGCGCCGGAGATGATCGGGCCCAAAGAGCACCTTGATGGCACGGGGTGACGCAAGCTTCCTGTAGAAGCGACATGTTCGCCTCAACCGCTCAATGTCGCCAAAGTTGAGTTGTCGGATGATCAACATTTGCAGTTCGGGCGGCAGAGTCGCGAGGGTGAGTGGCGCAGTACGGTGGGCGGCGGCTAGCCCGATTTGCTCGGCTTCGACCGCGTCCAGTATTTGCTGCTCGTCTGTCTGTCGCTGCCGGACAACATCATCTGTCGAATCCCCGGCCATGCTCCTTGCGCTTTTCGCGCTGGATGCAGTGACTTGAGAACCCGCGATAATGCCGCTCGGACTTTGGTGCTCCAACTCGGGCCTGCCCTTTTCGACATCTATCACTAGTCCATCGGTATGATTTGTCTCTGAAGAGCCCGTAGGCGTGGGGATGGAATTGATTGCAGCTCCATTGCCCAAGCCCAGGGAGTTGAGAGAATTTCGCAGGGAAATGCTCAGACCCTGCGCTATGCGCTGCTGCAGATTGATAGCTGGATCCATCGTCTGTCTGTCTGTCTGTCTGCTCGCGGCTTGCGCTGCCGAAGCGCGCTCACCTCGCCTGGTTGCAAATCGGGGTACAAGGGTGGGCATGCAATTGGCAAGCCTACCTATGTGGGACTGTGACGGGCGGCCTATTTCTTGGGCCTTATTGACCGAAAGGAAGCTTCTGGGGAAGCTGCGCTGTCGCTTTTGATTGTTTGTGTTATTGTATAAACGAGGGGCGGCAGGTGCACGAGATGAAAACGTAATACAAGGAAATAAAAAATAAAAATACAAAGTCAAAATCATCAAAAGAGAGAGAAAAAAAATTGCTTGACAAAGACCAGAACTTCGCCGCGTTCGCGACGCCGTGTCAAGCCAGGTTTCCCCCGCGGTGCCCATCCACTGTGCGACACATCCAACAAGTCAGCTCGAGTAGGTAGATGACCGACCTAGTGCTACCCGAGGCTTAGTCTATATTGGTTTGGTAGGTGCCGACGCAATGATGCTGCAATGCAACAAAAGTAGGTTAACTCAATAGCGAGGATAATGAATTTGTTCCCCGCAATCAATTCATGCTGGTGTGCACTCAAGACATGGATAATAAACGGATCAAGTGAGTTCAATGTATGCAGCAAGGAAGGACACGCAGGTACGGCACTCATAAATTGTTTCGCATCGAGGCTCATGAAATTCGAAAGAGGCAAAAACAAATAAATAATAAGGCAGGGTTGCGTGTATTTTGCGTCTCAACTAAGTAAGGTACCTAGGTACCTAAGTAGGTAGGGAGGGAGACAAAATAGATTGGAATCAGCAAGCTCTGAAAGCGCGGAAGCTAGGGGAGGCGCACATCCAGCCTATCATGAGTTTCGTAGAACATGTTGCCATCAAGGATTTTGAGTGGCCGATAAGTCCTACCAAGGGAGGGAGTGAGTAACTTAGGTTTCCAAATGTGCCAGAGGTGCCTAGGTACTCTCTTTCTACCCTACCAAGCCTACCCTTTTCCTTTCGGTATTCGCCATTTGCCATTTAAAGAATCTGATTTCCGCTGCTGACATCTGGTAGTATCTACAAGTACCCATTGCAACGCCCGTTCTGTGGGAAAAGAAGGAGATGAACAAATGAAGAATAGCGGCAAGCAAGTGATTGCTCGATAGCCTGCCTCCAACTCTGCCAAGGCCCGGCGCCGAGCACTACGTGTACCTGAAAAGTTTAGAATAAGACTAAATAGATTCCACCACCCAGTTGTGAACAAATTGCTGTGTTCTGTAGGATTATCTGTTAAGTACGAAGACGTCCATCCGAATTATCCTGAAGAGGCATCCCATTAAGACGCAAATTATCGTCCTACAACAAACCAGGGCCTCCTATTGACTTCCCCTGTACACCTGAAGAATCGGACTCCAACAATCAACACGAACGCAGGTTGGCAAGAATTTTTCCGTACAATCAGTTGAAAACCCAACATGACATCAAATCCGGGCCCAAAGACAGCAAGGTTCATAATGGAGCAGTTGAAAACAATGGGCTCAGACGACTCGGTAAATGTTTTCTTCTTCGCGTTCCAAGCAAGCTCGAAGATCGCAATGAAAAAAGAGATAAAAGGCCTGTCAGATTTGCATCGAAGCCCACCCCGCCCAAGCGCCCGAAGGCAAGACCCTGGGTAATCGGGGTAGAGATCATCACAGTCCTCTATACAGCTGCTGAGAAAACTCAGCCGCCGCCATCCTTTCGGACAGAGCGAGGACGAAATAAGTGGTTTTCACCCTAGGGCAACGAGCATAAAAGTCATCAACCAGGGTATGGTCTGAAGCTTCTTTGGGAAACAAAGAAGTGGGTCGATTACTATAGAAATGATTCCTGTTGAAAAGATGAGATGTTAGTGGTCATGTTGGAGGCTGTAGAGGTGAAGAGACAGTGTATAGGAGACATACTTTGAAGTAAGATCGACATGGTAGAAAGAGAAAAACAAAATTGGTTTGGGGAGGGCGAGCAGGTCTTCTTATACTCTCTACAAGTGGGGCAACTGTCTGGCCTGTGCAAGAAAAGTTTGCAGCTTACTAATACCCAACCACGTCCTTTGGCGTTGGGTGGGCCCGTTATGGGGCAGCATCCTCTTTCTATGGGAATCTAATTCCACCTATGATTGCGGGTACGAAGATCAAGTGGTTCTCTACATCCGTTTGCTTTACCATTTACCAATCAGCTATAATATCCTCAATGCCATGATTCGCGGAGTGGAGGAAACTCGAGTAATACTCGGTCTGGAACTACGAAGGACCTGGGTACCGGTAATGTGAAAATTTGAAGACTGTTCCAAGCCTAGCTTGCTTTAATTTTCGTCAAGTAAAATTTAATAAAAATTTATCATAACAGGTGAAAACGCCAATATCATGCTATCCAAATCGGGGACATCTCCTGCCTATCCATCTGCAGCCTTGTCCGAAATCAGCTGCTTCTTGAATAGAATCATGTCTGACAGTAGAAATTTGTCTGTCGCACGCTCCGGCCTCCCGGTCCCCGCCGTGACGTCCGAGGCCATCTCATATTCTGGCCCATAGCCATTCGGGCCCCCACGAACCACGGGGAGCTCCGAGGCCGGACTGGACTGCGTTGCGCTCCATGGCGATGCCGCATAGCTTCCGAGACCCGTCATTGCGCTCATGGGCGCCAGGGTTCCGTCGGGGCTGCGGGCATACGTTGCTCCCCATTGCGAGTTGCTTGTATCAATGCTTGTCAAGCCCGTTTTTGAGTCACAGGCCCCGGGCCTTTCTGGGCGACAGCTATCCAGTATCTTTTGTTGCTGCCTCAAAATATATGTTGCCACACCACGACTTGGAGCATCCCCTGCCTGTGTCGAACTGATGGGGGCCGGACCGACGTTGACGGAACTACCCGGAAGCTCAAGACATTCGCCTGCTGGTAGCTGGTTTATGGATCGCTGAAATGATGGCGGTGCCGGTGAATGTGTCCTGTGCGAACCGTAACTGATGCTGCTAGAGCTTTCTGACAGGGCCTTGGCTTGTCCCAGGCCCTTTTCAGCAATAGATTTGCGCTGCCGATAGTACCAAGCGGCGAGGATACCGACACCCGCCAGTACTGCGGCGGCCGCGGCTCCGACACCAATTCCAGCCTTTGCGTCAGCACTCAATCCCGGGCTTGCAGCCGGAGCGGGGCTTCCCGGCTGGCTGGCGTCCTCCACCGCAAAAATCCAACCCGCAGAGTCATGAGGCTCTCCGATAGAGCTCTTGAGAAAGCACCTGAAGCCCAGCTCATCGTCCATATACCCCCAGCCCACCGACGAGCACCCACTGTTATCCCTTGCGCACACCTCGATGCAATCGTTGAGTGATTTTGCTGCTACGTTGTACAAATCTACAGCGCCGAGGGACGAGTGGTAGTCACGACCACATAGAACGACGTAGCGTTTAGATGCCGAAGGCTCGGTGAAGACGGTGAGGTTGTCGGCTGGGCAGTGAATAGGTGAGCTGCTGGGTCCCGAGGTAACCTGTGCGGTTGGCGATGGGATCGAGGCCGTTGCACGTCTATGTATGACGGGTGTGCCCCTCGGTCTGATGGCAGGAGCTCTTCTGGGAGCCCCTAGAGCTTCAGAGCCTCGCGGGCTGTTCGATCTGGCTTTAACATTTGATGGGCGGATGTTCACAGCCGCCTCTGACAAGCTGTCCGACGTTATGGTGGGGTTATTGACTGAGACAGCCGTCGCGTTGGTCAAAAGAGTCAACACGGTAACTAATATGAGAAAACGTCCTGGCCACCGAGACCATGACGCCTCGTGGGAACTGGAAATCACCGGTCCATACCCGGGAGTTGCGGCCATGGCAGTCGCTCGAGAGAGCAAGCCTGGCCTGAACCAGACTTGCGACGAGACCAGCTAGTCGACTAGACGGGGGAAGTAACAAGAGGAAAACATTCAGTTGATAAATCAAATAGTATGTATGGCAAGTAACAAGTAAAGCTATTGACTGGCGGAAGACAACGGTAAGGTGCGCAAGAAAACAAGCAACCAGGGCCAAGATGATTGAAGAATAGCGCGTTTCCTGTCTCAAAAAAAAACGAGAAGGGGTAGGGCTGGGCCCGTTGGGAAACGAGATGAGCCCGGCAGTGCATGTCTTGGGGGGTGGAGAGTTACTCATAAAAAGACGGACAAATACGTTCAGCGTCAGCCCAATAGAGAAGGAGGAAAGAAAGGGTGGTGGTCAGCACTCTAGACCATGTTCCTTGTCAGTAAAAGAAGCACCATATCATTCTGAATGGAACCTTTTCTTGTTGCTGCGCCCCCTTGTTCGTCCTACCATCCACCTAAACACTCCTGAGGCCACTCAGCTGTGCTCGTCTGTAACGAATTTGCTCGAATATGTTCATGCAATGTAACCTTCTTGTTTTTTTTCGCGAATAAGCATGAGTATAATGTAAAAAAGATAAATAAAATTGCACGTCTCTGGAAATGCATCAACAGAGTTTTACTGCAAGCTTTTTACCGACGGTGTGGTTACACGCCGGAGCAGAGAAAAAAATCTGACCCCATTTTGGGAGGGTAAGCAGAGCAGCACAGCACGAGGCAGATTACTTAGAGTACAGTACAGTAGCTCGTGATGGGGGCTAAAAGGCAGGGACCGGAGACACATGGGGAGGGTGGGGTGACCAGGTTCCCGCGCTTGCGGGACTGCGTGTAGTGGTCTTACTCAGCGCTCGCCCCAATGCTACTGCCAAGCACGAGACTTTAGTGGCTTGATGATAGAAACGAGACTGATCACTTCAAGAATGGAAATCGTCAAATAATGTTTGAGGATTCTCACTTGCTCCCAGCAAATATTACAT
>JAVHJQ010005724.1:0-18926 GCA_031306095.1 Pyricularia sp. CD86 | reverse complement strand
ATTCGTAGAAAAGTAGCAACACTCGTCATATCACGTGACTCACCCAGTGGGTACTGACCTGTCCTGGCAGCGTGGGGTGAAATCATCGTCACTGATTGATCGATTGATTTTCCAAGGCTTCGGTCATCGAATTCCATCGCATCCCACAACAGCCCACTAAAAACAAAGTGGTTACCAAACGAGGCAGACGACGACCACAAACAAAGGAGCTGAACTCCCGTGCCCCCCAGACGCAATTCGTCTTTCTAAATAAACTCCACCCTGCTGCCACTCCCATCGAAATCTAGTCCAAATAAAAACCCTTCCATCGGTCGGCGAGCGAGCCCAACACAGCCCCGCACGATGCCTCCAAAAAAGAACGACAAGGCCGGGGGCAAGAAGCCCAGTGCGGCCAAGGTCGTCGATGACAAGACCTTTGGTATGAAGAACAAGAAGGGTGGTGCCGCCCAGAAGCAGATTGCACAGCTGCAGGCTCAGGCCAAGTCTGGCGGCAACGCCGAGCAGAAGCGCAAGGAAGCAGAAAAGGCGGCACGCGAGCGCGAAAAGAAGGCAGCAGAGGACGCCAAGCGCGAGGCCGACCTCCTACTCAACAAGCCCGCCCAGATCCAAAAGGTGCCCTTTGGCGTCGACCCAAAGACGGTGCTCTGCATCTTCTTCAAGAAGGGCAACTGCGAGAAGGGCAAGAAGTGCAAGTTCAGCCATGACCTGGACGTCGAGCGCAAGACGGAAAAGAAGAGTTTGTATACCGACACTAGGGAGGGGGAGGATGACAAGAAGAAGGCTGAGACCTCGGCCGACTGGGACGAGGACAAGTTGCGGAGTGTCGTCCTGAGCAAGAAGGGTAACCAGAGGACTACGACGGACAAGGTCTGCAAGTACTTTATCGAGGCTATCGAGGATGGCAAGTACGGATGGTTCTGGATCTGTCCGAACGGAGGTGACAAGTGCATGTACAAGCACGCTCTGCCGCAAGGGTATGTTTCTTGCCAACTGTCTTTTTATCATTCTCCCAAGTCCATGACCTCTGCATCGATCGCTATATTGCAAGCTCACCTCAGAATGCTAACACTCCATCGACAAAACAGCTTCGTGCTCAAGACCAAAGAAGACCGAGCTCGCGAAAAGGCCCTCTTGGACAAGTCACCACTCAAGACTCTGACTCTCGAAGAATTCTTGGAGTCGGAAAGGCACAAGCTGACGGGAACTTTAACCCCCGTCACGCCCGAGTCATTCGCCAAGTGGAAGAAGGATCGGTTGGATAAGAAGGCGGCTGAGGAGCAGGCTCGCAAGGCCAAGGATGCGACAGGACGTGCTCTCTTTGAGAGCGGCAACTGGCGCACCGAAGAGGACGACGACGATGCCGAGGATGATGACGACCCCTGGAATCTGGAGAAACTACGTGCCGAGACGGAAGCTATCAGGCAGCGCAAGGAGGAAGAACGGTTGGCACTTGAGAACGGTATCACGGTGCCAGGGGCGCCAGGTACCTGAGCAGAACAAACATCTGTCTGGGGGCCTTTACCAACATCTTCGCCCGGGGGGAATTCGAGCGAGTAGAAGCCGGGAGCGGCAACATGATCAACCCGAGCCAATGCGTGCCCGCGCAAAGACGCGCCGCTTTGTCTGTGGGTCGAGATCACCGCCATCTGGTGATAGAGACTGGACCGACATGTATTCAGAGAGAATGCACATAGACATCTCGATTCGAGCTCACTTATGGGACCTTCGCCAGGCCTTGTACGCGATAACGACTACTTTTGTCTATACCTGCAACCAACTCTGTGCACGCAGTCATCAACCAGCGTCGACTTTGGGCTTGCTCTTTTGTCATTTGACTAATAATTCCTACTAACATACATTCAGAACTTCTCAACATATGGTCTTAGGTCCGCCTCAAAGGTAAATGCAGACCTGGGCTGGGTATGAAGATGCCAAAATGTGTCGGCGATCTTGGTGGGGGTGTTGTAAAACTGTCAGCACGGCTACTAGTTCTAGACCTAAAAATTAGAGACGGGAAAGATTTCTTACGGCATTGGGGTCGATGGCTCCATCTGGAGCTCCATTGTTGGCCCTATACTGCTTTGTCCTGGGCATATCGATTATGCCGTCGATAATGACATGAGCAACGTGGACACCCTGACAAATTATTTGTCATCAGAAGCTGTTAGATATCACGAACTATACAAACCGGATTTGGAAACAAAGGGGGTACACTTGAGTAGTGCATTACCTTTGGTCCAAACTCCCTAGCTAGGGATTGCGCAATAGCACGCTTGGCGAACTTGCCCGCAGCAAAGGTCGCAAATCTAGCCGAGCCCTTGAGCGAGGCCGTAGCACCCGTCACAATCAGAGTCGGCGGGTGAGGGGCATCGTCTACCGACTCGAGAAGCAAAGGAATGGAGCTCTGCGCAAAGTTGAAAAGGCCGCCTCTGTAAAAACCAACATAAGCATCATGAACAAAACTGTTTCCCGTGCCTTTTTTTTTTTTTGTGATTGTTTCCAGGTGCCAAGGCCCTTTAGACTAACTCTCCCTATGAAGCCGTACTCCGCAACCAAATAAACATGACAGCAAAAAACAACTCACGCATTGCCAGACAAGCTCGACTCGAGCTCCTCGGCACTGTTCTCGAGGAACGGCTTGACGGCGAACCCCGCGCCGACGTTGTACACCGCGGCCGCGAGCCTGCTCTCCGGCAGCTCCTTCTTGATGGCCGCAAAGGCAGACCTGACCGAGCCCGCGTCCGACGTGTCGGCCGAGATGCCGACCGCGCTGCCGCCGCCCGACTTGATCTCCGCCACCAGGTCGTTGTAGCTGTCGGGCTTGCGAGCCAGTACCACCACCGGGTACTCCTTGGCGAGCCGCAGCGCCGCGGCGCGTCCGGTGCCCGGGCCGACGCCTGCTACGATGGCGTAGAAAGCTTTGGATGCCATGTTTTTTTTTCTTTTTTTTTTCTTTTTTTTCTAGGGGTCTTTGGTTTGGGGGGAAGACGGGTTTAAAATTGTGTACGGCTGCTGGATTCTTGTGTTGTAGTTAGTTTTGTAGTTATTGAATCGTTAAATCCCCCGATTTTGTAAACAAGATCTGGGATGAATGGCTAGATAGAATATAAGTAGATGCGTCCGCAGGTATGCTTTTTGTATTGGCGCGTACAATCGTGGGGATTTATAAGCAGCAACAGGCACGTCATGGACCTCACCAATCATCTAATTGTCCCGTCGCAATCGCACGACTTGGAGAGCCGGCCAGTCCAGTCGGCACCTAAACCTTGCCATGGTTCCTTGTTACCTAGTTGGCTATGTAGGTAATCTTTTGGGCCGGTTAAACATCCCACTCTTATCTTCAATGCAGCACGGGTAAGGACTTGGGTATCACGCAAAAACAAGAGCAGGCTTGGTAACGTATTAGAGCATTCGCATTCTTTTCTTTTTCCGTGACCCGTGTTGACAAACTCCGTAACATGGTATGTCGAGAAGTGAATTCGAGAACTTAGAACGACTGCCCAAAGCCAAAGGCACCAAACACAAATCCCATACCGTCCAACGCCGAGACTCTGACCGAAAAAAGGAGGTCAGATTGTTTATACAAGAGAAGCAAGCATTCAGACAAAAAAACACCGGGTAGATGAGATGAAATGCGAGAAGAGAAAGAATTCAAAGCGAAATGCAAGGGCATCATGAAATGCTATGCTTCTTCTTCTTCTTCTTGGGCTTCTCCTCGTCGTCGTCCCTCTTTCTCTTCTCGCCACCGGCCGGGGTGCCCTTCTCACTGCCAGCGTCCATGGACTTGCGCTTCTTCTTGAGATCTTTTTTGCTGTGCACCACTGGGTTTCCATCGGAATCCAGCTCGACATCGCCACGCTCAAACTTTCTCTTAAACTTGGACACCGAGATACCAGCCTGCTCGGCAAGGCGCTCGTAGTCGGCCTCAGTAAGCTTGCTGGGCTTGCCCGATGACTTCTTGGGAGTAGCCTTGGCTGTTGTAGAGAAGAGATACGAATTAGTATTGGCCAAAGATTTGCAACCCCCAAGAGGCAGATTCAGAGGGTTCTTACCAGGGGTGCCATTTTGAGCTGGAGCATCTTCCATGTCATCGTCCGAAGCATCGTCCTCCATGTCGACATCGGGAGAAGGCTCCTTTGCCTTCTTTGACTTCTTCTTGGACTCCTTTACAGGGGTCTCAGCGCTGGCGGGCTCGTTGCCGGCAAGTCCATCGGCATCGACATTGTACTTCCTAGCCTCCTTGACATCCCACTTGCTAGGTGCCAGTGCAGCCTTGCCGTTGGGACCGACTGTCACGCCCTTGGCCAGAATTGGCTTGCCTTCCAATCTCCTGAGGTTGGACTCAACCTTGGCCCTTTGGGTGGCACCAAATACAGCGCGGGCCTCCTCGTCCGCCTCCTCACCATCCTTGAACTCGGTCAGGGCGTCTGAACGAACACCAAGTGCTGCCTTGGCGGCGAGCTGACGGGCGATCTTGCCCTTGTTCTTGCCCGTCGCCTGACCGACGAGGGAGGCGTGGTAGATCAGACCATACTTGGGTGTGGCATGCTTGGTCTTGAGGGCACGGAACAATGCCTTCTCGGCACCAAGAATCTGAATAGTGGAACCGGGGTTCTTGGCCAGGTTCATGAGGGAACCGGCGTGAGCGATCAGGCGGGCACCAACAAGGTAACCAACAAGCTCGGTCAAGCTGGGAGCAATAGCGCGCATCCTGGCATCGAGGTATGAAGACAGCTGGGCACGGTATTCACTGTATGAAACAACCTGCTCGGCAAGCAGCCTGATGTTCTCGAGATCCTCCTCGCTGATCTCGGTACCCATACTCAAGTCGGCCGCAGCCTTGACAGCGGTCTCGATCTCTTCGGGCAGGATTTCGGACAGGTCAACCTTGGGAGCGTTGGAGCGCATGCCAAGGGTGAGAATGACGCGGGCGTAGGCAAGGTTGTCGTTGAGGATCTTGCCCAGCTCAGGGAAGTGCCAGCCGTACCACTCCTTGACGCGCATAGCGTAAGTGTTCAGTTCCTTGTCGAGATCATCCAACAGGTTGATGGCCTGGATAATCATGACATCCACCTTGTCGGCTGAGAATCGGAGCTTGTGACGCGAGAGTGAGTGGGAGAGACCGAGAGACATTGTCTTGAAGTTCTCTGGCAGGATTCCGGGGATGAGGTCGGAAAGGTGGGTACGAATACCGCGGTAGAGATCGGTCGTGGAGGATCCGGAGTTGATCTCGGTGATGTTGCTGAGGCCTGGGATCCTCTGGAGGGCAACACCGATGTTCTTGTCGGCAACCGCCAGCGAGACCTTCTTCTCGTCCTTGACCTTCTCCATGAGCTTAGCCAACATCGGGGGGACCTTGCCCTCGAGCAAAGCACCGATCTCCCCCACGGCAGCAGCTGCACTGTCCCATTTCACAAATTCCTTGAGCTTCAACCTGCGCTTTACGTTAGACACCATTCTATAATCTGAAACCTCGCATTGTTAGATCACCCAGAGGTGATGATACTTACTCTTGATTGATCTTTTCGGCGGTGTCTAGCCTGCTCTCCAGGTCATCTGCAGAGAGCAGCTTCTTGTCGCGGGCCTTAAAGAGACCATAACTTCAACGCGATGGCTTGTTAGCAATGGTCACGATCAAAGAGGCTGTCCAGCATGTTTCTTTCTCGTGGCGCCGGGACCACTGCTGGAACAATTGTGCTGCTTACCCCGCGCTGGTCTCAGCGAGAATGAGAAGAGGCATTGTTGAAGGTGCACAACAGTTAGTAAAATAATTCTAAAGATGTTGTCGACTTCGGCGTTGGCATATGTTGTGCTGGTAGCCACACGACACCGATATTGGATGGCGAAAATATTTGGTCGCGGAAATTTTCAATTTTTTTTTTCCTCGATTGACGGCTGAGCTCCCAATCACCCTGAAGTGGGGTTGTAGCTTGCCGATAGACTAGCCTATTATAGACTAGCGCATAAATGCTGTGATGACTAATTACTCGGTTATAGGGTTAGGGTGATCCTGCTCTCTAAACCTCAGCCACCAAAAACGCCTCCCCCGTTGGGTCCGTGCATGGCACCAGGCAAGCGGAGAGCTCCTCGCCGGGATTCGGTATGTACCGTACCTGGGCGTGAGAGCATCGAACCAACACCGGTTCTGCCGCATGTATCGTCATCGTCGAAACCAGCACCCTCGCCGCATTCCATCTTACATCTCTATTGCTACAAGCTATTCGAGATAAATTTGATATCACCGGCTTTCTACCGCAACCATGGAGGGCCTGCTCTTCAACGTCAACAATGGGTATGATTTCGATTGCGCATCGCAACAACGAACCTGTCTTGCAAATATCTTACTAACCAGCGACGCCATCATGCAGGTACATAGAGGGTATTGTTCGCGGCTACAGGAATGGTCTCCTTACAGGGTCAAACTATGCGAACATGACGCAATGTGAAAATGTCGATGGTAAACGAAGGCCTTCCCTCACCGTAACCGACACATCAAATTACGACCGAAACATGCCACTGACAGTGCCTACCCCTTGGTCACAGACCTCAAACTACAGCTTGGCCCCTCATACGGCGACTTTCTTGCATCGCTGCCCCCGAACCCATCAACATCTGCTCTAGCCGCCAAGGCGACAGACAAGCTCGTCTCCGAGTTTCGATATGTTCGTGCCAACGCCGTGGGCTCCCTCGCCCAGTTCATGGACTATCTCACTTACGGCTACATGATCGACAACGTCGCGCTCTTGATCACTGGCACCCTTCATGAGAGGGATACCAGGGAACTGCTGGAGCGCTGCCACCCGCTGGGATGGTTCGAGACGATGCCGGTGCTCTGCGTGGCGACAAACATCGAGGAGCTCTACAACAGCGTGCTTATTGAGACGCCGTTGGCCCCCTACTTCAAGAACAGCTTGAGCCACACCGACTTGGACGAGCTCAACATCGAAATTGTCAGGAACACTCTGTACAAGAACTACCTGGAGGATTTCCACAACTTTGTCAACACTCACCCTGACATGGCTGGCACACCGACCGCCGAGGTCATGTCCGAAATCCTTGAATTCGAGGCTGACCGTCGTGCCATCAACATCACTCTGAACTCTTTTGGCACCGAGCTCACCAAGGAAGACCGCAAGAAGCTTTACCCTACTTTTGGCCGTCTGTACCCCGAGGGCACCTTGATGTTGTCACGTGCCGACGACCTGGACGGCGTTCGATTGGCCGTGGATGGTGTCTCAGACTACAAGTCCTTCTTTGACACGGCCGGACTTAGCGGTGGTCTCTCTGGGCCTGGAAACATGGGAGGCGGCCAGGGCGGTTCTGAGGGCAAGAGTCTGGAGGACATGTTTTACCAAAAGGAGATGGAGATCTCAAAGAGCGCGTTCACAAGGCAGTTCACTTTCGCTATAGTGTATGCGTGGGTGAAGCTTAGAGAACAGGAGATCCGGAACATAACCTGGATTGCCGAGTGCATTGCGCAGAACCAGAAGGAGCGCATCGGCAACTATATCAGCGTCTTTTAGTTTTGTTTGATTTCTTTTTGAATTGGCCAGGAAACTTCTGGTACATAATCTGCTGCTTGTTGTTCTACCTTTTTTTTTGGCTTCTTCATACCGGGAACTTTGCTAGGCTAACGCGCCGATGGGCTCGTTGCAAAACAAGAAAAATCATGGGACGGCGTAAATGGGGCGAATTATTTTCCGACCAAGCCTCAACTTTCCGAGGATGTATTTTACATAGAAAATTACACTCTATATCACATGTGCCTCTCTCCAGCATCTCTCCAGGACTTCCCACGTCTGCAACCCTAGCGAACCTCGATCTCTCCGTGGTACATTGCCGGCGTGATGCCGAGCTTCTCGCACATGTGAAGCCACCTACCGCTCCTGCGCTCCTTCCTCTCCATGTAACGAAGCAGCTTTTGCCTCCGGTGGAGGAGCAGCCTCAGGTTGCGCTTGTTGGCCTTGTCCCTGTTACCCTTGGGACCGGCATACATCTGGGCCAGCTTGCGGATCTTGGCCGTCAGGATGGCGATCTGAACTTCGGAAGAGCCCGTGTCGGGGCCTGCGCGCTGCACCGGCTCGATCCTGGGGCTGTTGGCTGCCACGGGCCTCTGGGGCACCGTCTTGTCCGTGTTGTGGCGGCCAAACTCTTCGATGATGCGGCGGATGTTGACGTGCCTCCGCTCCTTGGAGCTGGCGTTCTCCACGGCCGTGATGCGCTTCAGCGCCTCCGAGGACTTGGCGTGCGAGGATTCGTGCCTGGCGAGGGCCTGCTCGTACCTGACGTGGTCACCGTCCCGCGGCGGCAGCGGCTTGGTGAGCTCGTACGACTCGTTGAGGACGGCTTCCAGGTCCTCCTTGCCGACCTGGAAGTTGAGAATGTGAGGCGAGGTGGGCAGCGGGTGAGGCTCCTCGAGGACGTTGCCCTTGTCGTCGGCCACGGGGAGAGAGAGGGCTGCGGTGCCGCCCGAGTCGAACGACTCGGTGTAGGGCTTGAGGATGCCGTCGACGGGGTGGCCCCAATCGTAGTCGCGCTTGATCTTGAGCTCGGCCTGGCGCTTCTGGTTCGCCGCCACCCTCGCCTGGTACTGCGCGAACCAGTAGGGGTCGAGCCTGGCTTTCCTCTTCTTTTCCTTGGCGGAGATGTTTGCTGTCTGAATCAGAGGCTGCAGGGCCTTAGCTGGTGATGGTCTTGCTGCAGGTCGTATGCATACTGCGCATCCGGAGTAAGTGACAAGGTCAGCATTGAAGGGTGACCAAGCAGATTTTTAGGTTAGCAAGAAGAACAATGCTACATACATGAGAAGGTACTCAACCCCGAAGGGCAAGGTATTCTTGGAGGCATTTTGGTGATGTGCTTATTGGGGCGGCTTGTATGTACAAACCTCTCCCAAAATTTGGATGGAGCCTCCTGAAAAGCGCGATGAGGTTGCAGCTCAATGCCCAAATTTTGGACCAGGTTTGGTCCACTTTGCTTGGCGCGGCATGTCCGCACGTGTCAGTGCAGGGTAGGCAATTCGACAAGATCGCACTTGGTAATTGTCCCATTTGCAGTTGCTTTTGATAGAGCTAGAAATCACATATTGTATTATCTCTAACGACGGTACTAAACCATCTGTGCCGTGACTGTATGTTAAAGCCAAAGGCGAAACTAGAACTAGAGAATGACTGTAGCTTCAATTCATGGTCACTCATAAAACCCAAGTTTACCCATGAAATTTGGTGCGATTAACAACAAATGCCAGCAAGTGGTTATCGCTTGACGTGGGAGCAACGGCCATCATCAAAGTCATTTCCAGAGCTCTGCTTACAGTGTAACCTTCGAGGGAGTTGGTCGAGGTGGGTCAGAGTCACGTGTGCACTTCGACTTGTGAGTTTCTGACGTGTATTACATAATCCCAAAGCTCTCTCGAAGCCCTCCCACACCACCCCTCCTGCCCACCAAAACCATTAGTGGAGCGAACTTTTTTTTGGCGTCGAAAAGGTTCGCGATATTCCTTCTCCTTTGTCGTCCACACAAACTACCATCTCAGTCTCCTTCTTTTTTTCCCAAAACAAATTTCCTCACGAAGGAATAACACAGACTGCAAAGATGGCCCCCGCAAATCTGCCCTCGGTCTTCAACGCGACCAGCCAGGACATTGAGATGCTCCTGGCGGCGCAGTCGCACATCGGCTCCAAGAACCTCCAGGTTCACATGGCCCCCTACCTGTGGAAGACCCGTCAGGATGGTGTCAACGTCATCAACGTTGGCAAGACCTGGTACGTTTGCGCCTAAGAAAGCATTGGAGGAATGGGAGTGGTGTGGCCGTTGGAACGGGCTGTCTGGTGTGCGCAAATCGCCTCATCAGTTCTGCGACACGCATGGCACGAATGATACAGGGAAAAGAAGGCACTCGCTACAGAGAACCTCAAGCTAATCACGCTCCAAACACAGGGAGAAGATCGTCCTCGCCGCCCGTATCATCACTGCCATTGACAACCCGGCCGACGTCTGTGTCATCTCTGCCCGTCCCTACGGTCAGCGTGCTGTCCTCAAGTTCGCTGCCCACACCGGCGCCCAGGCCATCGCTGGTCGCTTCACCCCCGGTAGCTTCACCAACTACATCACCCGCTCGTTCAAGGAGCCGCGCCTGATTGTCGTCACCGACCCTCGCACCGACGCCCAGGCCATCAAGGAGGCCAGCTACGTCAACATCCCCGTCATCGCCCTTTGCGACACTGACTCTCCCACCGAGTACGTTGACGTTGCCATCCCTACCAACAACAAGGGTCGCCACGCCATCGGCTGCATCTGGTGGATGCTTGCCCGTGAGGTCCTCCGCCTCCGCGGTACCATCTACAACCGCGAGACCCCCTGGGACGTCATGGTTGATCTGTACTTCTGTAAGTTATTAGCACTCGCGTCCAGTGGCTTTTTGCTCTCTTTTTACTCAGGCTAACGTTAAATAACAGACCGTGACCCCGAGGCCGAGGCCGAGGACAAGGTCGAGGAGGAGAAGCTTGCTGGTGTCGAGGAGGTCGGCCCGGCTGCCATCGAGTCTGGCTTCGCTACTGGTGGTGGCGACTGGGAGGCTACTGCCCCTGCCGCCGCTTCCGGATGGGACGACGCTGCTGCCCAGCCCCAGAACTGGGACTCTGCCGCTCAGGGTGCTGCCTCATGGGACGAGGCTGCCGCCCCCAAGGAGGGCCAGTGGTAGATGCAGATGAAAAAAAATGCCGAAAGAAAAAAAAAATCCGATTGAAGGAGTTGGTGCGGTCGTGAGCCCTGTCGAGAGAAGCAAGATAGTTAAGGGATGGAAAAACTGCCTTGTCTTCTCTTCAACAAGATATCCCCCCTGAACAACAACGACGTCGACGAATTTTTGAAGCTCAACAACCTGGTCAATCTGCTACCTGGGACGAAAGGTTACACTTGATCTGCACTAATGAGGGAAAGAAACCCAACACAGGCTGCTACAGCAGGTTTTTGGTAACTGTTAGCATCTGCGAAGGGAGAATGCCCTGTGCGGCCAAGAGGAGTGGACTTAATCGTTATTCCGCCTTTTGTATCCAGTGACAAGATAGATCATTCAAAAAAGTTGAAAAAGCCCACACACAACGATGGATGTAAAATGTCGTTGCGCAGTGTTTGGATACATGTCATTGAAGATTGCAATACTGTTGGGATGTAGTTTTGTCTCGTAGTTTCGACGTGTATGAAAGTTCCAGAAATGATACTTGCCTAGCATTGATGTCTTGAGATCATCGTAACAACATCATGTCGAGGTTCAGTGTGGGTCAGGCTCAGGGTTGGGCCAGGACGTGACGCTGACAGGCTAAGAATGCAGTGAGTGATATGTACGAAGGGGCTGGGGATTTTGAGAACAAGAGCTCTATGGATATTATCATGGAGCGCAAAGCTGGGTCAAAATGACTAGTCTCGCGAAAGACCGAGACGATGATCTCGTTGCAACCACTCCTCTTCCTTCCATAGTCAACGTTCTGCTTTCCATCCCGTTTCTGCCGGACCCCATCTCTGCCGACAATATTCAACCCCTCGAAGCATCCTCAAAATCACAGGTCACAATGCCAGTCCATGATGGGAGACAGCTACTGGGGACCTGATTTGCACTTTGAGCTACCTGGACAATCATCACAGTATACTGCTACCGGACTACCAATTGCTGGTCTCCAAAATGCCATTTTGCGTGCTGCTGGCTCTGGACTTTTTCCTTGGTGCGGAGTTTCGATTAATAACAAGCACTGAAGGTTCGTTCCTTTGGAGAAAAGCTGTCAAGGATACGGGCGGAATCACCAACTCGTCGAATTCACCGTCATAGGGGTGGACGGACCACTATAAAACAGCGCAGGGCTTCTCAGTTAGGTATATTCTGCTGTAAATGACTGGAACTAGGCAAGAGTGCTCGATATAATAATAAGTCAAGACATGTTTTTATTCATCCTCTAGTCAATAATACCCGGTGACCTCTTTCATATGCTATTCTTATCCTTGTGACTCAAAGAATATCTAGAACTAGCAAGAAGTCTAACACAGAAGACCAATAGGTAGACTTGAGAATGGACCAAAAATCATCGAAAATTATCTTTCAGTAAAAAGAGTTAAGAACAACCTCGAGAATATGTCCTGTGTGATCCATGAATCATCAAAAAAGAACCGAAGAAATTCCCTGACGCCCCTTTTATCATCGTTGAATAAAACAAACCCCTTCTCCAAATAATCCACGTGGGGTCGATATTGAGGTGTTTTGGTATGATGTGTCTCCGAGGGGGATTATGAGAAAACAGCGACCAAGAAATTAGAGCGTGTAAGTGGATGAGAGAAGGGGACATTAAGTCGCAGCATATGCAGTCATGCACACATGATCATATCAAAGAACAAACGCCGCCTAGACGAGTCGTTTAATGTGATAAGCTTAGAGAAGGAAGGCAGCGACACCAGCCACAGCCAGGATTCCAGCGGGAGCGGCAGTGATCTGAGCGGCCTATCAAGAGAGCAAAAACACAAACTGTTAGATATCTGGAGAGTTCATGAGACCCCGTGGAGTGAAACTTACGAAACCCTCCGCCTGAGCGGTGGTGGTACCCTGAGCAGCGTCGGTGGCGCTGGAAGCGACATCACCAACACTCGAGGTGACAGATCCGGCGGCGTCAGTCAGGGTCGACACGAGGGTCGAGCCGTCTGAAACGATGGTGCTGACAGCGTCCGAGGCAGACGCAGCGATGGTAGACACAAAGGTCGAGCCATCCGAGGTGATGGTGCTGACAAGGTCTGAGGCGGACGCGGCAATGGTAGACACAAAAGTCGAGCCGTCAGAAGTGATTGTGCTGACAACGTTCGAGGCGGTAGCGCTGGGGGTGACAGTGGTGAATCCAGTGGAAGTACCAGTGGTGGTAATGGTGGAGCCGTCAGTAGTCAGGGTCGAGGTGTACTCGGCAGTGGTGACGGGGCTGGCACTGGCACTGGCACTACCAGCACCTCCAGCAACGCCGGTGGGGGTTGTGATTCCGGTAGCGTTGGTGGCACCAGCTGAGACGACAGTGGACAATTGAACACCCTCCTCTGTTGGGCAAGGAAACAAGTTAGCTGCTTTCCCGACAATAATGATCTGGCAGGAAGAAGATATACTTACTGTCGCACCAGTCGAAGACGTACTGCATGGCCTCCAAGCCGGTGGTCCTATCATTGCAGTACTGGGCGGAGCAGTCCCGAACCCCATATGAAAAGTTGGCGTTGCGGCACAAGCAGGCGTCGTCACCCTCACTGCAGCCCAGCTCGGAGGCCTTCTCCGACTTCTGCATGTCTTCGATACACCATTGCTATATATTTGAGGATTGTCAGTCGATATGCGTCAAGAAAACTGGTCCACCCAACAGCGACACTGGGGTGATCATGGTCAGCTCTAGACTTACAGCGCATTCGGGGAAGGAGCCGATGTCGGTAGTGTTCCTCTCCTGAGCGGCGGCAACGGCAGCCAGAGCACCAACAGCCACAAAGGCAACCTTGTTGATCGAGAACATTTTGGAAGATTGGTTGGTTGATTTGAGTGTGAATTATGTGGGAATTATGTGTGATCAACGAGTACGAGGCTGTTGAGTGCCGAAGAAGGTTGAGCTGGTGGCGGTGGTGTGGAATATTAAGGTTTGAAGGGTTGCTTTCCTGTGTGGATGATAAGAGGAGAGGTTGAAAGATTTGGAGGGAAACGAGGTTCGTCGTGGGTTGTTAAATATTGAACGGGTAGCCGTGTTACGCTGTGGGACCGGTGCAGACGGGAAGCCGGGTGCCCTAATTTGCCAATCACAAACCAGTACGTCCAGACGAAAAGATGGATCTTTTCCTTGTCGATGGGACCCAAAAGACCGGGAAGAATTGCAAGTGATGTCGAAGTGAGAGTAAAGTGACTTGTGACTTGAATGTGACGACGATGCCGAGAAGACTAGGCCAAGCTTTTTTGGAGTATGTCGTAGTCCAAGTCCAAGAAAACGGGGGACAAGTGGGCGGGAGTGGAGTGCTGCACTGATGACGGGACAGACGGCAGGGGGTTTGTTTAAGGTAAAGGTGAGCTGAGGTAGGTAGACAATGAACTCTCAAGTCAAGTCCAGCCAGGGTCTAGATGACGGAACATGGGAAGGTACGGCAAAATTGGGCCTGGTTCTCGAGAGGCAGGTAGGTACGATGGGCGTGACGGGTGTTGGTTTGGGATGTACCTACCTGCGTACCGTTCAGTAAAGTACGGAGTAGTTGGTAGTCTAAGTGGAAGAGACGTTGATTGAAGGCTCGATTAGGCAAGAACTATCTCATGCATGGCCTTGCTCACTACCTAATTATTAGGTAGTGCCATAATCCTTGTTTATTCCTACCTTGCCTGTTAAACATATCTCGACGAGGCACCATTCCAGACTCGCAGGGCGAGGATTTGCTTCCAGTCGTACCTCGCTATTGCTCATTGCGCTTGCAAACGAGGCCTCCCTCGCTCAATTGCCACCATTTGGCGGCCTACGTACGACAATGCGCCAGCCAGCTCACCGATCGAGGTTACTGTTGGCTACAATAGGCGAAGGGAAAACTTCCCTGACCCTGTATCAGCTACCGAGGCCAGGCAGGGAGGGAATCCAGAATGATGATGTCGATTCTTGGGTTCCATCGAAATTCCTTAGCTCAAATTCGCTGTCGTCGCCTATGATGGTGTTGTACTGGGGACAGACCCATCCATCAATGATCCATGCTTCGATCCCCATTGCGACCCCTGCTGCTTTTTGAAGGGGAAAAAAAAAGATGACTTTTCTTCCCCACACACAACCTTGATTTCCACGCGACCCCATCTAATGTTTATTCATCGACTGTTTGTGTGTTGGGCTTCCCGATTTCTGATGTCAGTGTACAGTACTTTAGTCACGTCGCTCTTATAAGCTAACGGAACTAGCCAATACATGGCGTTCACCAAGACAAGGCAAAGGCGAGATACGTTAACGGCCCGTACCACACATAGAAACTACTGAAAGAACAGCTTAATTAGTTCTATTCCCCCGCATTTCATGTCGGCTACGGCTACAGTCAAGAAATGATGAAGAAATCAGGAATCGGGACCGTTTTTTTTTTCGGCTGTCTTCACCCGGCCAACAACGTAAGCTGTACCTAGGTAGGTAGGTACCTACCTAGCTACATACGTACGACTCCCGTCGTTTAGTTGGCAATCACCCGTCGCTGGGTCCATGACGAAATGCACATTTTTATTCGAGCATGGATGTGACCACAAGTGCCGGGTACGCGCGCTCGCATCCCCTGGCGTTGGTTGCAACGGGCGGTCAGCACAGAACAGAGAAGGAGAAGAGAAAAAAAAATAGGAACCCTATAGAATGCGAGGATTAAGTGCTGATCGTCTGCAGCCTCCCGACACCACCACCCCTCATCTAACTCTGGAGATTTGGTAACACCCAACTTGGCAGTACAGAAAATCAAAAACTAAAATCAAGGGGCTGGTTGATCAGGTAGATGTCAGGGTGGACTAAGACTTTTTCTGGTCAATGTCCTCATGAATCTGTTTCCCGTTTCCTTCAATTCTCAAGGCCCTGGGCAACAATAATGGGAGTCGAGGAGGATAAAAAAAAATACGCAATGGTAAACAGTAACGACAGACAAATTCTTGATTCCACATTGAATCTAGATCGTTGGCAACACCCCATTGGACGATTTAGAGCATCAGCCAAGGTTGGGATGCATATCGTAGACAGCTGGACAGGGGTAAACAGGATGGTGGGTAGTACACATTGTACAGCAGACAGGGGCTCCATCAAGATCAAAACCAGACTTCTCCAGCAGCAACAAAGCCACTACCAGCCACAAAGGCTTTGCCCTGCCACCTGTATGTGCATAGGGCGGCCCAGGCCCTTGAGGTCAACCGGCTTTGTTTTTCTTTGTCTACTTTTCTTGTCCATGACTACCGAGTTTTAGTTTTTTTTTGTGTAATTTTCTCCCTGGGACCAAATTCAAGCTGTTCATTCGTGAATCTATGTGAAGACTCATGATATACTTGATGCAATATGCTGCTTAAATGGCAAAGAAAATACTAGAATAGTAAGTAGGGCGGAAAAAAAAGTTGATGAAGACCCTAGCTAGCCACATGAGATGAACTGATGTCATACCCACCACCCCACTCAAAAAAGATAAACTCTCCCTAGCTTCAACTTGGCACATCATTCCCGGCCAGCAAAGCAGAATCTACTGGTAGAGTAGCAAGATTACGTACAGTAGATGCCCAACTTTGCCATCGAGTTGCGCTAGCTTCCTGCGCCATTCTTACCAGCCTCGTCACACCGTTCAACCAACAGTCGATGATGTGGCTTGTGGATCTCCCTCTGCAGGGCTTTTTGCATCCCCAAGGTCCATCACCACGACAACTCCGGCTTGTACTTACTAGAACAAGATAACTCCGAGTCTGGGGGGGAACGCGCCGAGAAATTTTCTTATGCTTGTCCTTTGCGGCTGTAGTGAGGGGTTCCGGGCATTTCGGGGATTCGGCACGTTTCCCCCAAAGAAGAAATACGGAGGAAAGACTATACGCAAATATGGGCATTGTCTTGCTTGCGTTGGAGAAACCAGGGCTGGGCAACGTCATGAATATGTTTTTTTTCTCTTACCCTTGGCCGCACCCACCTTTACCCAAAAGCCCGAATATTGATTCAATGATCAATCGCAGATTGGATACAAGACAAGCCACGGAATATCGGCACTCGCCACATCCATTGATTCGTTCATTGCTTGCGTGTTTGTTTAAAAGTGAAGCAAATAATTTCCACGCATCCAATCGGGTTCAATTCCCTGCTGAGCTAGTACTATAGGCCCCTACGATTAGCCAGAAAAAACCGCGATGTTGTGGCTGATAGGTTCCGTCTTAGCCACCTTTGCCACTGTATATCCCCGTACCGACCGATTGTATAATGACGATGTACGACTATGCTCATCATTTACATTGTCGAGACTTGTAGGTTTTTTTTTTGTTGGTATTTGGTGCCCTCGCGCCTTCGACGCGTGTAACGACGCCGCCTTGGTCGACGCCCCCCTTGCCGACATGGTCATATTGGTTTAGGCTATGAGCTCATTGTTTTTTTTTTTTTCAGTGATGGTTGTGAAATATACGTACAACAACTTTTAGTGATTTGCCGGCGAGGTGGGCAAGTCTTTTCATCCTTCAGCCTTTTTGACTCACTTTCCCACCTTCAACTGCCACTCTTTTGTCAAACATGGGCTTGCCCAACCTTGTCTGTCGCCTTGCAGTACAGCTCATTAACCTCGTATCCGTGTTCTTACCTATCAGCCCGCTTGGCCCATTGAGCGTTGCACACAATCCACCCAGAGCAAACAAATAAAAAGCACTCGTCGGCTGTAACACGTAGCTTTCTTTTCCCTTCTCTTCCCTCTTCTTGTCTCTGCGTTGCTTGGGTAGGCGGCTGTACACGGTAGGCAAAAAAAGGACATGTGTTGCAACTTATTGTGGCCTTCCAAACCCCCGTTTTCTCTATATATCTCCCAACACGTAAGCTGCCTACCCGTACGTTTGCGGAACGCGGAAGCCCTCCCATGTTAGACAGCCACGTCCGCATTGCTCATCTACCCGCGAAGATGCAGGTACCCTTGGCCTAGGCCCAGTCCCACTAGGGAGGATTTACTCAACCGGTTCGGGGGTTTCGCCGTAGTCTTTCGCCTGTCTCCTTACCAAGTGAGCTGCTCTTTCTACAAGGAAGCTTGTGTCAAGTCATCCTCAAGGTTATGATCGTTGAATTTGTCCTTGGTTATTTTTCCGTCTTTTTTTCTTTTTTTCCCGAGGAAGTCCTACACTCCGTACACATTTCCCATAGGCCATAAGGCACAAAAAGGGTATGGTCATGAGAAAAGTTGCATTATTACTGCTTATCCGCGCGAGGCATGGCTACCGCCCGAAGTCGTGCTGAATGTTAGGTCTAGCTAAGGCCTGCAGCGGTTCCCAGTGGACTTCAGAAGGTCGATAATGGACGCTCTTCCGCAAACAATCCATACAGAGAAAGATGCCAGACACCAATGGATGACCGCTGAATGTTGACAAACTTTCACGACGGCTAAGGACCTGCATATCCAGCCTTTGATATTCTGGGTTGAATCCCGACGATGCGACTGCGTCGAGTCTTGTCACAGTTGGTCGAATCCGAAGTGACCAAGGTACATATGAGAATATTTAATATTAGAGCGGTGTTCTTTGTCCAAGACTTGTGGTACTAAGCCAACGATGCCAGCACTGGTTAAACTCATCTCTGGCGCTCCCAGGCATCATGTAAACAACGGCCCAAATCATCATTCCTTTCATCAATCCATAATTTGTATCACCCAACATGCCCAATTTCGTCACAATCCCACAACCGTAAATCCTCATACCAGCCAACATCCATCTTGATGTAAAAAAAAAACCATTGCACCTCCCCATTTCCAGAACAAAACAAAAGCCAAATGCTGCCCACCCATTCCCTGACCACTTCCCGTCATGCCATAACATTATTGCAAAATGAAAGGGACCGATGCCACACCTCCTGCTATGCCCCTCAGAAAAAGAAAAAAAAATGTATGAATGACAACAGTCTCTGCCATATAACCGAATGTCGAAACATAGTCGACATCTTAATCCATCCCTCCATTTCAACAATTTATTCTCCCAGTGATGCGTATCAAGGGCGTGAAAGTAAAAAACAGACTATTCCTCCCAAGTAGTAAAACAAACAAACAGTGAACCTCCACTTTTCTATCGACGCGAAGAAGTCAAATAGGTATGAATGCAATGCAAGAGGAAGGTGGAAATGCCCCCGTTCCTGCCAACCTGAAGAGTGCAAAAGACTAAGCCGCCTCTATATATGTATATATAAAAAAAAGAACGAGTCAAACCCACAAAACGCCTATCC